>JAMKCH010023850.1:0-187729 GCA_023653785.1 Ophioderma brevispina
AACAATCCGTGGAAAATGAGAAAGTGTAACAAGATTTTCAATCGAACCATAACTCTGTCAATAGGGTATCCTTTTGAAAAGATTTTTGTTTCGGTGTCGGAGACCTTAATGAATGCACTTTTTCAATGTGGTATTTGTTGGTACTTTTTCCTCTTCATGAAAATCGAGGACGCTTTGATGGTTCTCTTTTTTTTTACAAACACCCAGTATTTAAACTTTGCATATGACAGCTTTGTCAGGAAAATAGAAAGTGTTTTTGTCACCTTGTAATGCCAAACTGCAACAGACATAAAAACACCAAATGTGGTTAAGCTCTACATCTAATGTCGGTGTAACTGTTTGGTGGATATTGACATTTTGACATTATGACGCCGTTTTTTAATTTTTTGAAGTTATTTATATAAATCAGTATTCTTGCCAAAAACATATCGAGATACACAACAACTATATACAAACGTAATGGAAATTCATTCTTTACGACAATCTGTAAAAGTCACAGATAGCAGCTACTTCTTTGACATTTTTGAAAACAAAGCCCTCTTGAGATTTCCAAAATGTATAAAACCCCTTTAGTGCCAAACCACTATAAACAGGCACATAATATACCCCAATAGCTAAAATACATCCAAATGTAATAGCAATCCTTTTTTGTAAGGTCATTTCAAAAATTTAGCGATGGCAGCCATTTTGAATGTTTGTCAAGTGCCATCAAGTTATGGATTCGAAAGTCATTTTAATTACCCTGTAATGCCCGACAACATTGTTATGGGCTCCAGAAATGCAAATATTGGTCAAGATGTACAAAACGTGAAAAATTCACTTTTTTCGGCAGCCATTTGGAATTTGAACATAGGGCAGCCGTTTAGGATTTTGAAAGTTATCTCAATCACTTTATCACGTCCAAAACCTATAACTAGCACTCAAAAATACCACATCGGTCACTGTATAACAAAGTGAGTATTTTCTCCACCCCCCTCCCCCGGGACCCCCGGGTGACCCCTTAGGGCACATTATTTTTTAATTCATCGGCCGCCACCATCCTGTTCAGTGGAAAATTAGTCCTAGAAACACCTCCAAATACAAATTAACACCATTTCCCAGCTGCGCGTGGCTGTGGGGCCTACTATGACGTGGCCAAAAGGGGCTACAAGCAGCATCTTAATTGACCTTGATTGTTAGTACCTTCGCTAGAATTGTTAACGGTGGAAAGGCGTCTGCAATCAGTTTCTCCCAACTTATTGTAAAGCAGTCCTCTCACCCAGGCTTTCTTGTCCGCTAACCCACGTTCATTATGTTGGGAGTTGGTAATTCTTGTTGTTTCAACAGATCTACTATGGGCCTTTAAAGTCTTTGAAAAATCCTCTGGCATACACGGCTTTTGAGATGCCACTCACAGTTGATACCGAATAAGCATCATTTTGTCTGATTTTCCTTGGAAAGCTGTCTTCTCGACAGTTGATAACTTCTTAAGATTTCCGCCTTGAGGGTAGTTTTGACTGATACTTGGCACCACGTGAGGGAGGCGCTGGTTGCAATGCACATGAAGGATACTCTTGTTCCTCCTTGGAGGTTAACGTAGGCAACTACAGTGGAATTTGTCTGATCTGCTTTGCAACTGACTTCCCAGAAACCATCGTTTGAAATCGCTTAAGAGCGTGTTAGACCGCTAGCAACTTAGCATATTTAATAATTGGAGATTCCTTATTATCTTCGACCAATACTCCCTTTATTTTGTGGTCTTAGACAATTCTGCATTCTCCCAAACTCATTCTTTGTTCTATTGTTTCTTTTGTTTTTTTGGACAAGGACAGTTCTGATATTGAAAAAATTTGAGTTTCAATTATTAGAAATTCCCCAAGATCTTACCTCATTCTTCTTTAACCGCACTGCCCTGTCCTTCTCCTTGGCTGCCTCTAAGGCGGACCAGGCTCGCAATTCTCTTTTTCCACTGTCTATATTGACTTCTAATCAGTCTATTCGCTCGATGCTTGAAGAGGCAGCGGTTATTCTGTTGCGAAGATCCCAGATTTGGGAATTCGCTAGAACTCGCCCTACTAGAACCATTAAAGATTGAAATGCATTCAACAGGGAACACCAGCAAACTTGTCAGAACTTCGCATAGAATGACCGCTGCGGCTGCCTTTGCAAGCATCAGAAGCGGTGACGGGCAAAAATGATTAGAAGTCGATTATTGAAATGTAAAAAGAGAGGCGCAGCCTAGGTTCATGGTCTTAAAGGCAGTCAAGTGGAAGGCAGAGCAGCGCAGTAAAAGAATGAGGCACTCTTGGAAGTTCGAATTAATTGAACTAAATTTTTTCCAATATCAGAACTGACATTGATCTCAAAACAAAGAAATCCATAAACAAAAGAATGTGCTCGGAGAATGTGTATTGTCTAAAGACAGCTTACAGAGTAACAATCCGTTGCTAAATAAAAGTGGGTACAATTTTCAATCGACCATACCTGTCAATATGTTATCCTTTTGAAAGATTTTTTTCGGTTGTCGGAAACCTAATGACATGCACTTTTCAGATGTGTATTTGTATGGTGTTACTTTTTTCTCTTCATGAAATAGAGTACGCTTTGAGGTTCTCTTTTTTGAGACCCCCTATTACAACTTTTGGATATGACACTTTGCCAGGAAAATAGAAAGTTTTTTCGTCAACTTGTACTGCCAAACTGCAAAAGACATAAAACACCAAATGTGGTTAACTCTACATCTAATGTCATGTAAACTATTGTGGTGGATATTAGGACAATTTTGACATTATGACAGCCTTTTTTTTTTTTTTTGAAAGTAATTTAAATCACGTTTTCTTCTTCTTGCCAAAAACCATATCGAGAATGCACAACAAATATATACCAACCGTAAGAACTTCATTCTTTAAGACATCGTAAACGTCACAAAGAAAAAATATCAGCCATTTCTTTTGACATTTTTTGAAAAACATAAGCCATCTTGGATTTTCCAATATTGTATAAAACCCCCTTTTAATGCCAAACCAAATATACAGGCACATAATATACCCCACCCCCTACAATACATCCAAATGTAATAGCAATCCTTTTTTGAAGTCAGTTACAAAATTTAGCGGATTAAATTGCATGTGGCAGCCATTTTGGATTTTCGAACAGTCATTTTAAATACCCTGTAATGCCCGACAACATTGTTTATGGGCTCCAGAAATGGCAAATATTATTCTAGATGTACAAACGTGATAAATTCACTTTTTCGGCATCCATTTTGGAATTTGGGAGCATATGGCAGCCATTTAGGGATTTTTTGAAAGTTATCTCAATCAATTTAGCACGTCCAAAAACCCTATTAATAGACACCAAATACCACAATCGGTCCAATGTATACCAAAGTTAGTATTTTCCCCCACCCCCCCTCCCCCGGGACCCCCGGGGGGACCAATTTGGGCACGTTTTTGTTAATTAATCGGCCGCACCATCGTGTTTCAGTGGAAAATCAGTCTAGAAACACCTCCAAATACAAAATGAACACCATTTCCCGGCTGCGCGTGGCTGTGGGTCCGACTATGACTACCTCTCAAATTAATAGAAGCGTTTGTAACTTGAATGGAAGTGACACGATAACAAAACAGACTCGTGTATTATGAAGCGGGCACGCAAAAAGTGTATTTTGGTAAGTGTTGACACCTTTTCGTACACGATTTTCTATCATCTATATAGGCACCTAATCCCCAACGAGCTACCAACAATTCCGATCTTGAAGAAATAGCAAAACGATTTATTTCCGGTTGGTCACAGTACATAAACAGTGACAGTTTTATTAAAAATGGCAGCTTAAAAATGCAAATAAAGCACACTCTAGGTAGAGTGTGCTTTATTTGTGTGTATATTCACTTCATTAATTTCGAAATGGGTAAATTATATTATACGCTTCGAATTTACTTCTGTATCATGGACTTCATGTTCATTCCATAACCATGACAAACTTACAAAAAACGACCAAGTGTAAGATTGGCTGCGAGCAAGTACTTATACGAGTACACAATACTTTATTAGCACCTTCCTCTTCTAGCATTGTTGCAAATAATTTTGGAGAGTAATTGTAATGTGGTTCTTTGTAGTATTCTTTTGGTATTCTTTCTATCTACGCAACGCCCCTTTTAATTACTTACTTTATTTCTTCATGAATTGCAACGAAGAGGCACAGGAGAGAAGCCGAAGCACAACTGATTGCAGATTTACGAGACGAAACTACAAAAAAGCACTTGAAAGATCAGTAGGCATATTAAAACAGATGTACCACACTATAGACAATTGTCGATATGAGAAATTGAGAAAACCGAACAGAAACAATAATTTGTTCTCGATATGAGGATGTAATGAGATTTTTCAAACAAACCAACCGTTGAAATAGTCCTTGCACAGATATTTTAACAAAGCCGCTTTTATCTTGAGAATTGGTACTTCTTTTAAACCTTATATTGTTTTTTTTCTTTTACCTAATTTAGGGAAATGTACCCACATCTTGTCTTGCGTATGGCGTGTTTGCGTCTGTTGACTCTATTCCCTGTGAATGCGAAAGTTTAATAATAAATTATGCCGGACATATCACAATAGACTGTGCAAACAAATCCCCTCGTTTGTGCCTTTGTATGCTTGTAAAGGGAATTGAATGTGGGGTCATTTAATATTGGTAATGAATTTCGTTTGCTTGAATCACTAAGAAATCTCACTGACAACAAAACCCATACACCACATCCTATCCATTCCTCGTGTTATTCCTGCTCAATACAAACAAAGAATTGGTAAATTTAAAGAATGGGTACAAGACAGGTCTGGGTAAAGGACAGAAAAGGTGTGTAGTGTGCCATTCATTTCAGTACATGATGAAATCAGCATTAGGGAAAATAGACGTGTTAAGCATAAAATCCTCCAACGAATCTGGCAAAGAACCTTTAGATCGGCACTGCACATTTTCAGAAAATATGAAAAGTTCTTTCTTTCTCTCTCAATTTCTCGCAATGATAGTCTAGGGTATGGAAGAATAGAGATATCTTGTTACACCATAAAAAATAAAATACCCAACAAAACAGAGAGGGACGTTAAAGAGACATGAGGAGGATTTCAAGAAAAAAGCGCCCCAATTTTTTAGCAACCGGGTTTTGGAATATATTACAATGTATAGATCACACCTGAAGGATAAGCTGAATACGCAGTCTTATGTAATAATATGATGATTTAGTACTTTCTGTCGTGCCCACGACAGAAAGTCAAAGAACGCGTTGTTATATGGGGACAATTACGAACGATAGTCAGGCAAGTTCAAAACAAGGTTTGGCCGTTTTCTTTTATACTTGTTTGTCCAGTAAAACCTTCGGAACGTTCTGGGTAGGTGGTCTACTCAAATCGATCCTGTGCAATTTGAGAGAAATTCGTACATTCCTACAAAATCTCCTCCTGTCACTTTATGAGGCCTAAAGACATCCAGGTAATTTGTAGGCACACTTTTAAGTTTACCGTAACTTTAATCAAAGAATGTACTAAATTCTGCTTGAAATATATCAAAATTAAAAAATTATGATATTAAAACACAAAGGTCACAAAGGTCAAAAAAGGCATGTCGCACTTAGAAAACTGTGGTAGGACATTTCGCCGATTGAGGGTTGCTCATTAAATGACGTGCGTGACGTCGAATATTTGAGAAGAAACACAGGTTGTTGAATCATGGAAATTGGTTTATGTACATGGGTTGTAGAAGCTGCTTAAATTTCCCCACATGTGAATAGTACGAATAGTGTAGCAAATAAACCATTCTATCATTGATGGCTACTTTCCGCGTCAAAAAATCGGAATTATGAGTGAAGATTCAAGAGGATTACTGCATCGTTCGTATCTAGTTTTTTCGCTCTTTAGGCCTTAATCGCTCAGTGTGACAAGTAATATTTCGACTTATTTCATTCTAATCATCTTTTGTTGAAACATTTAATCATAAGCCTACATTTTGTATGGCAAATCCTGAAGGTTTAACCTTTATACTCGTTCCCATTGACTTGATTGGTTGTAAATACTGTGGCTTTTTCGATTATGAAAGATTCAAACCCTTCGACCATTTTGACTGTTACTGTATGTCACCCTGGTTGACGAACCCCCGATCGGGAGAGATGTCTCACCACGACCCGCTATCTAGTGCTCATTAATTATGTTTGTAGCCTGAGTCCCCGGCCCTCCTCATAACGAACAAAACATTGCGGAAATAAAGTAATCGTTTCAAGGATGAAGGATTTAGCCGGGAGGATCAGGTGATGAACGAAAATATCACATAGTTCAACGGCGAAGTTTTCCTAGGGTGCAGTGGGAATAAAGTTGGCGAATTGTGTTGTTTGTGTTACACGCCATTCGCGTCGTCTTCTGAATTAATGTCGCCGGCGAACATGATTTATAAAATCGTTCTTGTTTACCCATAAGCCCTCGATGATTTAGGGTATTAATTTCAGGGTGAGGGCTGATGTTATATTCAAAAGCTTTATAACCATTGAGAAATCAGGGGGGGCACAGGACACACAAAGGTAATGCATAAAGTTGGAGAAGGGTTATTTTGGGTGGCTGTAGAAACATATAGGAAATATCCGCTTAAAAGTTCGTTTTTTGGCGGTGACCATTTTCTTTTAACAGATATTCGCCCAGTGCTGAAATTGGCACAGAGCAGGAGAAAGAAGAAGTAATTTAAGGATTTATCTGGCGCTCACCAGATGAGCGCACCAAACTAGATTTTTTAGTTAAAAAAAACCCTGATATTTTGAATATTGCGCGCGCACGTTTCCAAGAAAATCCCTCTAACTGACAAAGCAATTTAAACTTTCGCCGTTGCCTACTCTCCTTCTAATACATGTTTGACAACAATCGCACACATCCACAAATTTACGAGCAATACGTATCGTTGTTCTATTTCAGCTGTATCAGAGACGGTAATTCCCAATTATGACACGGATATTTTGTGGATCAGAGTTCATGCGCGGTTGTTTCTGGGCATGGAATGTAGAGAATTGATTCAAAGGTTCGCCATTCCTCCGGCCACAGCTACCCAAAGCAATGTTTTAATCTACGATCAAGAAAAATTGCAAGAATTCTCGCGATACTTGGTAAAATGATAGTAAATATAGCTGACCGCGGCGACTGAGTGTGTGTGTGGGCATGGTTGTGATGGATGTGGAAGCATGTGATGACTAGGCTAGCCCGAGGTTGCTCACTCATCATGATCCACTACGATATCCCATGTTATTTGCGTTGTATGTTTGTAGAAGAACACGGACAATGTAATTTTATACGTAGGTGTAATTTCAATGTGTAGTTTAAACGCAGTGTGATGAAATTTCATTTCGCACACATACACATCGTTTGTCATTGAGTGCAATGAGTGACAGGGCGTGTGTTGTGTGTGTACAAGACCCCAGTCAGTGACAGTGTTGTCTGCCTTTGATTAGCCATGCCATGATAAAAAGTTCGTAACATGGCATCTGACATGTCAATGCATCTCTGCTATGTTTGTAATTTTATTATGTTTCTAATACACGTGCGTCACTGGCCCTGACATATTTGATGGGACTTGGGCAGAGTAATTTGTGCATTCAAAAGACTGCAATGTCACGGGGTGCACGATATCAAAACATTCATCGGGGCCGTACAACGCATGCGCCCAAAAAAGGTCAGGATAGATGTGTTGGTGTTGCCCGGTCGTTTCAGCCCCGTTACTAATCGAACTACGTCCACACCACCTGCACAAAATATCAATTTTTAAAAATCAAGATGGGCGCAGTATTTTTCAAAATGTGCCAGTGTCTCTTAAATTTGGCACTTAGAGAAGGAGGAATCTGATCCGAAGGTAATTAGCATAAGATTGAAGCCTTGAATGTATTGTGCCTTATGCTTTTTCTGTGATTCTGAATGAGGGATTGTATGATAGAACCCAGGTCTATCATGAAAACACTCCTTTTTTGCCAGAAGAGACGGGACAGGTATTCATTTTATTTGGTAATGTTACATTCATTTGTATTGATGACGTAATGTGTTATATGTACCAACGTATACGGATTGACTTTATGTACTAGTACACTTAAAATAACATTCATTCGTGGAATCGTCAAGTTGTAAAGCTTGGTTCTAATTAAATAACACTAATTATGTTAACACTTCAATTAGTAATTTTTATAAAGAGGCCCAATTTTTCAAAAAAATTGAGATTTTTACAAGGTTGGATTGGTAACTGGCTAGTAAAACTAAACCTGTGAATGGTTAAGTTCGAAAATGTCTGTGTGTCAACAAACGAGCGAATTTTGTAATTAGACTTATCATTATTATCGGGGATCACGCGATAAAATTCAACGGATGCTGGGAACGGCTTCAATGTGAAATAGCGGAAAATAGCGCCATTGTACGTGTCTCGTCTCCATTGTTGTTTTATTGGTTCTGGCAAGTCAAAGTTAGAGGTTATATTCTCGACGGTTTGGTGGCACTATTTCATCATGGACGGACATAACGTAGCATTTCAGCTTCTGCCGTTAAGTCCTTCTGGGTGATCCCGAATCTGATTACAAAATCGCGGATTTATGGAATAAATACGCATTTCTTAGCATTCTCGTTCGCAGTTATAGTTTCCTAGACAATTACCGACGTCGTAACTGTGCCAAAATACAACTTTTCGAAATTGGGCGGCGCTCTTAAAAAAATGTGGCATTATTGCTTTAAATGGACAAGGTCATCCTTTTTCCGCGTAGGTGGACAAAGGTGGTCCATGGACCCCCACGGAACCACTTTTCCGAAAAAAATTTTGCACGAAATGCAGTGGCGTGTGCAGAGGGATTGGTGCTCGAGGCCTCTCCTGCAGATTTTTTTTGGAGAACACTCAGCCCGTCGAATGTTCACTCAGCCACCCCCCCCCCCCTTTTCCCGCCGGTTTTTTAGGTTTCTGGACACAACCTTGAAATACACACAAATTGTCATCAACATTAAACATGTCATCCCTTAGAGAGAGAAAAGAAAACAATTCACCCATACTTTACTTCCCACAATTCATAATATTTCAGCAAAATGACGTCATAGCAACACATAGCTACACCTGCCACATCAGTTTCCGAAATTCGGAGTGTCTCTCCCCGTTAAATGATTCCAAGCTCGTGGTGCCATTTTCTTTACAGTATATTGTCTTTATTTGCAGACCAAAATATTCTATCTTTTTAAAAAATGCTTCAAATGAATCACACAATGTTCATCGGCTTATACACCATATAGATACCACTCTAAATTAACATAAATATGGACATACCACTATCTTCATTTTGGGCAGTGATTTGCTTAGTTTACCGCCATGCACTTATATGGGATTCCGTGGACAGAAGGCAAAACTGATTATTTGTTTTCAACGAGTGTAGCTCGGTCTATACCTAACCGGTGGGAATGATCTTTGCCGCCAGTTAAAGCAAATAAATTTAACAGATATACCTTTAAAGGCTGACTCATAGATTTCCCGATGAGGGCGCGCTCAATTTTCAAATAAATCCTGTTTCTTGCATACACATAATGCTTGTCCATAATGCAAATCACTGTGTGAAATAACTGAGCTCAAATCGATGCCCTTCATATAGAAAATTACAACTTTGTCATAAAATTCCGGATCTGTACACAGTATCCTGTACATAAATGTTTCCTACATGAAAACGAAAAATCCAATTCATCTCTAACTTTACAATTGACCATTTTAGGTGTCTGGTTTTAGTTTTAGATGACTATTTTTAATTACTACACAAAAAAATTATATTTCGAAATCGTTGCTTGACAAACTTTAAATATATTTCAACTACCGGTCATCAACAATCGTCAATTTATAATGATATCTAAATATAAAATTGGAATAGTGAAGCAGGAAAAACTCTAACATAAACTGTAGTAGGATATTAAACCACACATTTGGGGCAACAAATATAAAAAGCTGACTATAATTATATTCCTGTGTAATATTCGTGTGTTTTTTTTTACTTTTTAATTGTTATATTTTTTGTTTATTAATTTTGTAGGAATAGCTTTAAAGAGTACTGGAGTTCATGTGGTTATTACTTTCCGTTTATTTTTAATTAAATAGTTATTGAATTGAATTATATTTTGTTAGTTGAATTACTTATTTCTTGATTTGAAAAAAGTTATATATTTAATTTTTCCCGTTCGATATTGTAAAATTATGTAGTGTTGTAGATAAAATATAAGGACTTCTAATATTAAGTACTGAATCTAAGGGAAGGTACATGTATAAATTGCTCATATGATGAAGTATTTGGTGGGCATTAGGATAATGTACATTACCATATCAACATACTTTATACTGATGTTTGCACACTACTACTTTCAACAATACTACTGTTATAGGGTATAGATACAAGTTATGCCAATTAAAGGGCACTAAACTCTTTCAGATCTAAAACAATGGGAAGGTATTGTTTCGTGCTTCAACAGGTTAATTGGTGTTTGGATTGGTCATATCAGTTGGAACATGGATATAAAAAATAAATTCATTGATTAATCCGCAGTTGAAATATCAAGAAATTTGTAGCCTTATTGAAAAAGGGCATGATGATGTGATTTTGTACATTTCTCAACAACACAAGTTTTAATGTGTATCAATCCCATAGGAAATGGCGACCGAGAAAGAAAAAGGGTGTTGGTTGTTTTGGGTTGGTGTTTGTTGTGCTACAAATTTGGTAGAGCTGAACTATTATTTAATCGATTCTGTAATTATTTCAACATTGGAAGTAACTTAGACGGTTTATAAAAAACACCACTAAATCTATGATAATAGTGATTGCAGTAAGGTCAAATCATCTTTAAACTTAGTGACCAGGGGGGGGGGGGTTCTAGGGACCCCCAAAATTGGTTTTCGCATGGCCGCTTTACGCGTTGGATTTTTTTTTGCTGCCGAATTTTGTAATTGTGGACTTTTTAAAACGCGCTTCTTTCATACAAAAAATTACAATCGGCCCAGCCTTAATGAGATAATAGTGGGGTCACATGGAACACCCCCACCCCGGGCAACCGAAGTCATTTGAGAATATTTTAAAACTAAGAATAAGACACCCGCGCACCCAAAGCAATTTTTTTTTGCTGATATAAGTTCACACCATACATGTAAGTAAAAAATTATAGTAAACATTAAAAATAATTAACCTGTATGTGCTGAAAACAAAACAATTTCCACATGTTCCGTTGCCAAACCGTCTGTACAAAATTTGGGAAAATGAGTGTATTTTGAAACACCGTAAAAAAATAGCGGGTAGTTCCCTATAAAACTGCTGGTTTGCTGTAAAAATAAGGTATTTGGGGTCTTCTAAAATTAGATATCAACAAAATTAAGTTTCAAAATGTGATGTAAGCGCAAGGCTCATTGAATTTTCCGTCTTTTGCCCAATTTTAGCGTTGTTTTGAAAACCAGGTTCTGCCCCAATTTGCACCCAAAATAACAAATCTCATTTTTTAGTGCTGATTTGGGGTGTTTATTGTCTCACCTGGGTATTAAATTTCGTGCAAAAATTCCCTCGGGAAAGTGGTTGTTGTGGGGTCCCATGGAACCCCCCCCCCCTTGTGCACCACCGCGGGTGGAAACCCTTGAGTCACTTAAGTGTAATCCTTTGATCACACATTTTTTTTTTTTGTATCACGATGTATATTAAATTGTGGCACTATGTAAGGTTCTGCAATTATGATTATCAACAAATAGCTATAGCTTCTAAACCACTTGCTTATCTGGCTGCTGGCAATCTAACCTCTCCAAATCCTGCATTATAATATTGATTTTACAAAGTTCCAAGTCTAAAAAGATATTACCACAGATCATGGCATAAGAAAAAACTTGCACTAGAGACCAATTGAATTTCACATAATTAATACTTGCATTGCATCAACTTCAACGTTATAATATCATGGGGGAATCCCAAAAAGTGCCTTACGTTTTCTAAGCATAACAAGGTATTGAATCCGTTCCTAAGTTTTAGCATTCCGCGGATTCCCAACTCTCTGATTGCATTTGCACAATCTAACACTAGGGGAATTCCCTTTCTCCTTTTAAAGTAAACAAAGTTTTTTCCCCTTGTGAAAAATGTTTCCAACTAAAATTGAGAAAAATAATATGTTTTAATCAACAAAATTTGAGGGTCAATATAACACCATCATAAGGTGGGAGTAGTAGGCTTCTATGACTCGACATTCAAATACTGTAGCGCGACCTGTTACCTTCTGATTGGACCGGACCCAAATACAACATTTAAAGATAAAAGTACCACTTCTTTCCAACCGCAAGAGTAGCTAAGGGTAGACATCGCCGTCCAACTTCCATGGATAACACGCAAGTAAGTGCTTAGTCAGGCGCCTGAGGGTGCTTACAAGTCGTTGCTCACAAATACTATGGGAGCGAGCTTTCGACGTGACTGCCCCAAACTACTGTGGAATGCCCCTCCCAAAACACTCCGCAATTCACAACTATAAATCGGTTCAAAAGTCGCTCAAAACAACTTCACTTATTTAATCTTGCTTTCACTGTGAAACTCTCTTGAGTGTGTCATACCCGTGTGTTCGCACCAATTAGCGCCATTGAGATGTTATATTTAAAAAAAGAGAAAAATACAAAAAAAGTGTTTATTATTATTATTATTTCGCGGCCTGATCACATACTGTTCTATCTTATATTTTTGACATTTTTGAAAAAACTTCGGTAGTGTAATTGACGTTGAACTCTTCATAGTTACAGAGTTTCAGACTTGGATTCTACCTAATAATGAGATATTCATAGCAACTTGATCTTGGCATTAATTCAAATTTATTTTTTTCACACCGCGCTATCGACATAGATCACTAGGTGTGCATTATTAAAAATACCTACATTGCGTACTAACCCGCGATGAATAGTTTATATAGCAGAGCTATCCGTGGTCTATCTGCGAAATCAAAATCGATAAGGTTACCATATCTTCATCACATACCGCTCTATATCAAATCTGCGCTCACATACAGGCGCTATATGACATAGATCAGATGTGATTTGCAATGATAGGGACAATTGCGTGTTTTATAAAACGGGATGAATAGTCTAGTGTACACCGGCATGGACCGCTCTTTTAGGAAAAGTTTATTAGGTCTGATTTTTCGAAGACAGACAATTTAAAAATGCGTGTGCTCAGAGCACCTTTTCAGACATATGTTACATCATACTTTTTCTTTGGATGTGTAATGTCGATATATGATCAAAATTGTCATAGACCCAATCTTAAAACATTTCTATTTGAACGCCTCAGTAATCATATCAGAGAAGGTGAACGCTTAACTAATGAGTCCCCACAGGTGAAGTGAATCCATGCATAATTTTGAATTACGTAACAATGCCTTTTATTGGGCGCTATAAAATGTCAGACGTCTGTTGTTTGTTCCCTTTCCCTGCTTCAAGCCATGGTGCAAGGAGCCCGTTCTTTTAAGAGTTGGTTGTTACCTTAGCATTGTCAATACGCCGAATAGTACTTGCACTCCGACGGGAAGGGTACAAACAAACCAGAGTCGCTGATATCGCAGAGTACGGTCTGTAAAATCCTCAGACATCATCGAGAGGTGGGTCATTTGAGGTCACGAAAATCTTCAGGACGATTGACTACCAGACGAGATGATCGCCGACTGTGCCGTAGAGCCGGAAAATGGCAACGAGTCGTCTTTGTCGTTTATGTAATCAACGTTTCCCTGTAAATCGGAGATTGCTTCAACATGGTTACCGAGCAAGACAAATGACCGAATGTCCACGCCTAACCGTTCACAACAGAGCTGATCGACTTCTCTGGGCTAGGGAGCACAGAAAATTACAGCTGAGACACTAGCGAAATGTTGTGTTTATTGGCTAGAACCGCTACATCCTTGACATCAAGATAAGACAAAGTGTTCGTCAATTACGCGGAGCGAGCCTTCGAGATGACTGTATTCAGGAATCGACTCAAGGTGGTGGCGGCTCAGTGATGGCATGGGCCAGTATTCATTATGGAGGAAAAACATCAGATGGAAAGATGGAAACATGAACGCCGTCGTGTACGTAGACATTCTGGAAAACCACTGTCTACACCATGCAAGAAGGGTTTATGTAAACAATTTTCGGCTGCAAGGCGACAATGTCACGCCGCACAGGCCACTGTAGTGAGACAATTTCTTGAGGTAGAGGGGTGGAGCAGATACAATGGCCTGCTTGCTCCCTTGATTTGAACCCTATCGACCATGCTGGGATGCCTTAGGCCGAGCAATCAACTACAGGGACAATCTTCATCACACATTACAGGAGTAAGCTCAGCCTCTGACCGATGAGTGGGACGCTCTGCCCATTGACATCATAAACAACCTTGTGGACAGCATGCCACGACATCTTGACGCACTGGTTCATGGCAGGGATCGCCATACTCAATGTTAGTGTCTGATTGACATTTAAAACGGTACTATTGAACATTTCGATGTATAAAATCACCCAAAATATGTTATATGTAAAAATGACTGATGTGAAAATCAAATTAAATCAAACACCCTTTTTCCTTTCGGGCTAAGGACACAGTTCGTAAAGGGTTAATTGTGGACTAAGTTCATGGTGATATGTTCGGAAGAGACTGATCATTCAAGTAGGGTGGCGATATACACCCTAGCTATCATAAATAACTCACACTGTAAGAATAATTCCATAAAAAGTGGTAAAAATATTTTATTCCAACTTTATGAGTAACAGTGTAACAATAGTTATTTCTTTATTTTAGCATTTTTGGTTAGTCTTTACTAAAAATCGATAAAACACAATATTTTATATATTATGCAAATAATGAATACCATTGTTGTGCGCTGCTGTTTTGTTTTGTTTTGCGTAAAAATAGTCTTTTCAAAATAACTAAAAGAGTTTAAATCTTTGTTACAAAACGTGAACTGAAATATTAATTTAAGGCCACTGCATTCCTGTTTAAATTGTCATTAATAGTACAAATTCATCACTTTGTTAATTTTTAGTGTTTGTACGCATTTTTATTTTAACTCCCAGACTACTTCGTGGTAGAATTCTGAACTCAGGACAATGAAGATCTCAACTAAATACTTATGAAAAGCGACGTCTTTAAAGATGTGACGATCATTTGCTTCAAAGCGGCACAAAATGGGTATATGCCTAGATTTGACAAAAACATATCATACGTGGCTTTACACCGTTACCCACACAAAATACAAAGTTTAAGGTGCGGGTTCTCTAAAACTATGCCTATGCCCTTTTAACTTTGCCCTTGAGCGTCAGTCAGTATAAATATTGAGTAAAATTACTTTTTGATCTCAAATGAATTTTTGACCTGGTTCCGTGGATTTTAATTTTTTTGTATATATGTGAAGTCAATGGTGAATTTTAACAACCGGTGGGTGGTTCGTTGGGTGCTTGGATGATCGGTTGCCTGGTTGTTTGGTGGATGGGTGAGTGTATGGTCGGTCGGTCGCTCGCTCGCTCGCTCGCTCGGTTGGTTGGTTGGTTGGTTGATTGGTTGCTTAGTTGGCTGGTTTTGGCTTCCGCACGCACTGTATTTGCCAATGCAAATTTCATCCCATGACCAAACGTTACAATCTATGATTTAAAATAAAGTTGTATTTCTTTAGAAAAACAAAACAAACAATAGCTTTGGTTCTCGAATGGAGCACGTGTTGGCACTTTAGTGAGAGTGAACTACAAATTTGTTCAAACGAATAACCTTTTAAAATTAATATTCGTGTTGAGAAAGAGAGGTTAATTATAAGTTTGATTATAACAACGCCCACACACACATAACAACTTTTAAAGGCAGCATCAGAGAGCAGTTGGAGCACGTGTTAGCATTTTATTTAAGAATATGACAAAATTACGAGTATAATATGTTCCAATTCAATATTTCGTGTTACGAAAGAGAACTCAATTATAACTGTCATTATAACCACGTCCACAATAGTGGACATAGCAAATGGACACAAAAATAGTGTCAGAGAGCAGTTGAATGCATGCAAGATTTTCCTCAAATGATTCAAAATATTACCTAACATCGGCATTAATGGATGGGCATTTAATGTCGACGTACAACCATTAATCTCCTTTGCAGTCAGTGTAGGGTCACACCGACAGCCCTTCCTTTCTTGGGCACGAGAAAACAAAGACATCGCAGTGACCTTCGGGTCCGAAATACCCTGAAATGTGTAACTTGTCACTAATGAATTCATTGTCTGCAAATTCACAGCTGCTATGTCACTGTGATGGTGAAGAACCACTTGCAAGGTTTCGCCGGGAATTACAGAAATACTGGTTTGGTCTACAGTTACATTTTTGCTCAAATTCGAGTTATTCGCTACGCAGGTCGTCTGCTCTGATCTGGCTCAATCCACTTTCCGATACTCATCCACTTGACCACCACTGCGCATGCGATGTCTGAATTAGAAAGGGGCTTATTATGATAGAGTGACCTCAAGACTGATTCCTTTCACAGGGTTATACTAAACATGAAAAACTAATTTTAAAAATGGATAACCAGACCAATACTACCATTTCTGAACATGAACTGCAAGCTAATGTAAAGGTTCCACACGTGTTCGATATCGCCAGGAAAATTGTATTCGCTGCTCTGACGATACTTATTACCAGTGGAAATGGGTTATGTTTAGCGGTCTTCTACAAATCCCGGGATCTAAATCAACAAACAAAGTTGTTCATGGCTTCACTTTCTTTTGCTGACTTCGGGGTTGGAATTGGATGCTCATTTCCATCATTCATCCTATTTACCTTTGGATCTCATATGCCAGCTGACATCTCCTATTTTCTGTGTGTGCTAACTGATTGTTGTATTTCTACCTTTAGCTTTGCATCTGTTTGGTCGCTTGTCTTTGTCAACTTATATCGTTATTTATCAATCGAATTTCCACTGAAATCGATGAAGTACATTACAGTCAAACGAGCTCGAGTCGTGATATTGTTTGTTTGGAGCAGTAGTGTGGGTTTACTGATTCCATACTTGAATATTCATCCGATTCAGAAGCGGTTCAGCATTTTGGAACAGGGGAACATTTGCGATTTTAAGGGTCAAATAAGCCAGTTAACATTTATTTTTGAATTATGGTTGTGGTTATCATATGTTATTATACCACTTCTGTTAACCCTTTTTATATACTGCCGAATAGCTTACATTGCAGGGCAGCGTATGAAAACCTTGCGAGATTTACAATTTCATTCAAATAACGGGACAGAAGATGTCAGAAGCGGAAGGCATCGGTGGGAGTTTATAGAAAACAAAGCATTGACAACTTTGCTGATTGTTACTCTTGCTTCGGTTATTACCTCATTACCAGTGTGTGTTGATAGTGCATACACGTTTGTAACAGGAAGAACATCACACGTTACTGAAGTAATATGTATGGGTATATACCTGTGTAATTACTGGATGAATAGTCTTATTTACACCGCCAAGGATCAATCGTTCAGGAAGAATTTAGTAGGCTTGTTTTCTTGAATTTTACGATACTTTAATTGCAAGACATCATTCATAGCCTCCAATTTTCACAACAAGGTATTGTGGATCACGAAATTAAGTTTAATTTCGATCATCCCTTAGTCAGATGCCCGGCTGCTTGGTCATATGCAAATTGACTCTTTTGTTTTAAGAATAATTTTAAGCAGTGACGACGCAACTAGATTTTTAAGAAATCTGTCCGCAATGAATTTTCTTAAATTTGCACACGATAAAGTGGGATAACTTTATTATTCCAAGTCAGTTGTCAAAAGTGTGTCGCTACTGATATTTTTTATATTCTAGTTTTCACATAATGTATGAGATTGTTTACATCAATGCGCAAATATTTCGATGGCGCTAAACCGCCTAAGGTCATAGGCCAGTCAAAATAGAATGAATGCTGCCTTAACCCCACACTAATTGCAACAGAATCAATTCCAACAGAATTGTATTGAGAATACCTTTAAAAACAACATATTAAAAGTCTACTAAAATCAAAGGAGTGGAATATATATTTTTAAGGGGGTAAGGTTTATACAGGGGTCAAAATAGGAAAAGTATCAAAACGCGTCGGAAAGTATGCCAACGTGTTCGTTACATCTCCAGGATTAAAAAAGGTATAGTTAGCCATATCTGCAGGTTGTAGTTCAATAGTTACGAGGTTCAAGGTCACAATGGGGGTAAATATTCAGATATATCCGTTTTGTTATAAAAATGGTGTCAAATTGTTCGTCTAATGGTACAGAACCCGAAAATATACTGGTTGCACCATCTATAATATTCGTTGCATAATTGGAACGCAAAATGTGACTGGGGGCTACAGGGTCTATGGGAGGTCACTGGTCATAGCTCTGTGATTCTTATATAGAAAGTTCAAACAAAGAATCTATTTACATTTACTTATTTAGTGGGACAAATTTAACAGTTTACAACCAGTCCGATCAAAATCGGACCATTCTATAAATTTACCACAGGCTATGTACTAAAAGCTATAGCGCATTAGATAGGGCAAACTTATACCTTTTTTTAAACCTTAGGATAGCCCGATAAATTGGTACATCATTTACCACAATTCGAACAATTCTAATTTTTAACCCTGTACAAAACGTTTGCCCCTATTCGAAAGTTCCACTAGGTGATTCTGGTTAGACTGTTAATATGTGGTATTTTGGACAATTTACGTATATTAACACCAAAATTTTTCTGTTGCAATTTGTGTGGGGTCAAATCTAAACATATTGGACTATCAGGCTTTCTTTGCCCTAGAAAGAGTTAGGCGTTGGTTTAATCAACGTTGTGAGAACAAGCACAGCTCCTACAGCATGGTAACAAGCACCCTGTTTGTACAAACCAGTCTTTATGCCCCACAAGATTCGGATATGGAAATTCACGCTCTTGCACATGGCACTGATCTTTTAGATATTCAATGGAGCAATATCGAAAAGTGTGAACTTGTTTGTTGGTTTTTTCCTCCTGATTAATTTGGACAGTTTGTTTTGATACATCCAAGTGTTTATTTCAGATATACAAAAGACAAATTGAAAGGTTTCAGGTTTTATTTCTTCTCAAGCCCAATTACAATATAAGCCTGATAAGAGTATTAAAAAATATAATCTTATTTAAAAAAAAGAATGAGAAAATATATAAGTATAATTGCAAAGCGATGTGGAGCCAGGGAAAAAACGCAAAAAAGCGTGTATTAGTGGCACCCATTCGCTCAATTACACAATTGAGCACATAAATATGATATATTGTTGGTTATAAAAGACATCATAACAAGCATAAATGGTAGATTACATGCACATTTAGAAAGAAGGGTGCCGATTAACATAAAAAATATGATAACACACAAAAAAAAAAACCAATAAGTAAAGGACATAAGTTACCCAAATCACGGAGCAGAGAGATACGAATCAAATGGCATGTTTAAGGTAGAGTGTTTTTTAAAAACAGCTAAGGATGATGACTGTTTTTAGACGAGAGAATCTTAATGATTCCAAAGAGGGCCCTGAATCCTGATGGTATTTTTCTGCGAGCTTGGTGTTAGTCTGTTCTGCACTAAAGGTCCCTAGATGATCGAGTGTCATATGGGGGACGTCTTGTCTGGGCAAGAAAACATTATCATCTAGGTTTGGGAGAAGTTGGTCATAATGGTATTATACATGAACTGCGCTGTCTGGAAAATATAAAGGTCGTGATGAATTTTAAGCGTTATTCCATGGAGGAAAAAAGAGGGTCGGTAGGGGACGAGCCAAATGGAATTTGTACATTGAACGAATTATCTGTTTTGCTTTAAAAACAGAGAACTGGAGATGAGAATTATTTTATCTGCCCAGATAATTGCCACAATAGTTGATGTAAGGAAAGACAGCGTATTATAACAACGGTAGTAGTGAATCAAGAGGAATTAATATGTTTACTTTCCTGATAATCCCGTTATATTTTGAGTTATTATTTTTTAACAGGTGAGTATGTGATTTCCATGACAGTATCAATCAAGTAAGACGACCTGAAATTAGTTTGTATTAAACTTGTGCAAGTGGCTTATGTCGATATAATTTTAAATCAATTGGAGGGGGGATTATGCTTGTTTCTGAAATACCTAAAAATTAGTTTTTTTAATGTTTAGTGAAGTTATTGATTTTAAACAGTTAGATATATAGTTAATCTTTATTAATGTGATTCAAGTAATTGGGTTCTTTATTGAAAATAAAATATTGGAGCATCGCACACATAATAAATGAAGATGGGGGGAGAGCACTGAGGAAGGTCGGTGATATAAGTAAAATAAAAGGGGGTCTAGAATTGAGGCCTGAGGTACGCCGCATTCTGATGGAGAAGAAGGGACGACTGGTGGTGATTATAAGCAACGATTTGTTTACGGTTTTCTCTAGATAATTTTTAAATCCAAGTATGGCAGACCTCTTATCCCATAATGTTTAGTTTGGTAATAAGAATTGTGTGAGCAGAGTGTCGGAAAGCTGTATGAATCTAAAAAGGATCCCAGCAGTGGTCGAGGGATGTAACAATTTTATTAGAGTTTATTGATGCCTATGAAAGTGGAATGTTTAGGTCTGAACCAAATGGGCAGAGAGTTGGAGTGAGGATTATGGTTATCTATAAATTGCAGATGATCCGATTGTAAATTAGTTTTCAAGAATTTGGATAATGCGGAAGGATGGCGAAGGCCTATATTTTGAAAGAGGCTTATCGCCAGCTTTATAATCGGAATTACTCTTGCTACTTGAGCTGAGAAGGACAATACCGGCGGACATAGAACCGATTGAATATATACATTAGGGCTCAATAATATTAAGGCAAGTTCTGTTTACTCACATGTTTGAGCTAATACATGACGCCGCAGCTGTGCTAGGTTCATTGTGAGTGATGTCTGACAGTTCGTCCTTGGTAGTAAGGCAAGAAGAAATATATATTGGGGAATATTAAAGAGAGAACTGGATTTATTTGATTAGAATTAACGTTATCAGGAAGGGGAATTTTAGCAGCACGTGAAGGACCAATGTTGGGAAAAAAGTCAAGGTCGTTGAATTATTAGCGATTCGACGGGATCTTAATTCAGAGCAATTAGTGTCAATAAAGTATGAGGGTGGTGGTTTTGGGGGATTGTTTCTGCCAAGAAGATTATTTAAGTTGCCATGTTTTTTAGATTGGTCCGGTTGGCATCCAGCTCTGCTGTGATAGATTACGTTTAGCAATGCGCAGAAGACACAATTAGAGTATTGCGATATTTTGGGTATTTAAGTTATTATCGTTATTTAGGTTTTGGAGCGGTTATTTCTAAATAATTTATCTTTAGTATTAATTGATTGATTAGGACCAACGTTATCCATGGTTTCCTGGGCGCTTTACGTTTAGATAATGTGGTTGATTTAATAGGACAGTGAGGAATATTAAATATATTTGATAGCGTGTCTTGAAAAAAGTATTAAAAGCTGTTTCAGGATTGTTATCGTCATACACATTCTGCCACGTAGTGTGGATGATAGTCCATTCTTAAAACCCTTGATGTTGCTGGCTTAAGTGGCGTAGTGATGTTTAGTCAGCGAATATTGTTTGTTGACAAGTTAAAATATGAAATCAGCATTTGAGAAAATCAGAAAGTGATTTAGAACAAACTGGAAAATGGTTTCTCATGAGAGATCATTTGACTAAGACGCCTGCATTTATATTGGCTAAAAGATCATTGTGTTATGATGTTATCAATGATCGTGGCAGTAGTGTCTGTTATTCGGGTAGGCATATCAATGGTAGGGAAAATCCATTAGAGAAAATAAGATTAACGAAGTCGTTAACTTTAGGATCGGAGTCATAATCCAAAAGATCGATGCTATAATCCCCATTATATAGCAAGACTTAGCGACCGTTATCTAGCTCTGTTTATATCACCAACAGGAGTCCTTGATATACATAATAAACATTTGTGGTCGATAATGGATCAGTGGGACCGAGTAATTAATAATCACCGTGTATTATGATTCTTTAAGGATGGTTCGCAATTATTCGTAGAGCATTTACGGTTAACGCAAAACGATTTTCAAGTCTTTTTATCAAGATACCATGATCAATTTATCGAAGGAGCAGTCGGTCAGCAATAACTAGTATATAGAGAGACTTCTATTAGTGTCATAAAGTTATATAAAGATGATTTTTTAACCACGAAATTCCCAAAAAAAAAAAAAATGGGGGGGGGGTGTGGGTCCACGTGGACCCCCTTATACACATAAAAAAAGTGTTAAGTTACATGTTACTTGCTATTGGCTTAGTCACTGAAACTAAGATAGCGATTTATTCAAAATATAAACACAAACACGTCCCCTATTTATCAAAGTCCATATTTTTGCGCGTTGTATTGAAAATTGTGTAGTAAAGCCCATGTACGTGACAATCTGTTTTCACAAAGAACAGTAATGGTGTGGTGATATGACCCACCCTTAGCAATTTAGAGAAAAAAATTGCCATTTGGAATTTGGAAAATTGACTATGTGGCTTAAAATTAAGATTGGTTTCAATATCTCATACCCTTGTCTACCACAACGTCTCAATCGTTATTAGGAAGCAATGTGGGCGTGCCCCCGACTGACTGAATCCCAGTCACAATTGGCCGGGAACGTAGCAATTTAGCAATTAATCAACAATTTTAACATTCAGTCTGCAGGTCACTCCATCATGCGTTATCTGTCCGGGTATGGACCAATGTATGTTCAAGATTGGTGTTTTTGTTTGCTTGTATTTTTATGATTTAGGTGGTGGTGAATTATGCGAATGATAAAAAGAAATTAATAATAGATACTTTTCACAGAGAATTAACTGAGTTTATAGATTCATCTATTAGCATAGCAGTCATTCCAGGGGCCTTCTCACCAGACGCGTATATCAAACACACTACACCTTAACAAAACTTATAAAAAAAAGTATGTCAATTAACCTTTCATTCAAGAATCCAGCCCGTGTTGTCACTTACAACTTTCACTCTATACAAAAATTTATGACAAAAATTACATCAAAATCGATAATTCGTGTTACGAACGAGAATTCAATTTTAATTCGGGTTATAATTACGCCACTGAGAAAACAAGTGTCGCCGAACAGTTCGGTGGATTAATTTCTCTTTTTATGGAATGGAGTTTAACATATGATTAATGCACCATTTAACATGGAGTATATCCCTGGCAAAGGATTAAAAAAATAGTGAAAGTTTTTAAATGGATAACCTGACCAATACTACCCATTTTTGAACATGGACTACCAGCTAATTAAAAGTTCCATATGTGTTCCATATCGTTAGGCAATTATTCGCTGCTCGGCGATACTTATTACCCGTGGAAATGCAATAGTTTTGCGGTCTTCTACCAAAGCCGGGATCTGATATAAACAAACAAAGCTCTTCATGGTTTTCACTTTCTTTGGCTGATTTGGGGTTGGAATTGCATGCGCATTCCCATCATTCATTCCTATTACTTTGCGTCTGATTTAACAGTTTACATATCGTATTTTTTGTGAGTGCTAAGCTTCATTTCTCTATTGCTTTCTTCGGCTTCATTGTATGGTCGTTATACTTGTCAACTGGTATCGGTTTTATCAATCGAGTTTCCATTGAAATCGATCAAGTACATACAGTTTTTAAACGGCTAGAGTCGTGATTATCGTTGGTGTGGATCAGCAGTGTGTGGTTTCATTGTTCTATATTCGGCAGAGTATATCTAAAGCGAATCATCTTTTTGGAGCAGTGGAAAGTTTGTGATGCTACAGGACAAAGAAGGCCAGTTTCGATATTATTTCTGAATTATGATGTGGTTTTTATACTATCATATACCGTTTCTTTTAACTGTTTTTATATATTGCCGACTCGCCCTAATTGCAGGAACAGCGTTTGGAAACCACGTTGGATTTACAATTCCCTTGGAAAACCAACTCAGACAATGTCAGAAGCAAAAAGCATCGTTGCAGTTTTCAAGGAAAAAACAAAGCACTGACAACTCTTCCATGTTACTCTCGCCTCAGTTATTACTCGTTTACCAGTGTTTGTGTAGGTAACATTGTTTGCAACGGAAGAGGGGATCACCAGTAAATAATGTAATAGTATGTTCATATACTACTGTTGTTAATTATTGGGTGAAATTCCTGTTTATACAGCCCGGGATCGATCGTTCAGGAAGAAGAATTTAGTAGGCCATTGTTTTCCTGATGTTTAAGGCTTTTTTAAAGCAAAAGACATTTATGAATGAATTGAAAGTAAAAAAGTAACTGAGCGTTTTTTTTTATGGATAGCTTTACAAATCACAGGATTGTATCCTGTAAGATAACTAGCTCTATCTCCGTTGTAAACCTACTGGTCAGTGTTTCGCTGTGATGCAAGCAACATGCCAAAGTTTTCGATATCCAAAATTACTAGTGTATTTGAAATATACCCTATCTCGACGCCACCGGGGTTTTCTCCTCCGATATAAGATTCATTATAGCTACCGAGAAATGGTAGTATCTGATGCAGAGTATTTTAGTTCCAATTTCATTGTCCATAAGGACGTGACAGGAATTCACCCACTGGTAGGGAGGCGTCATCATGCCATCAACACGCGGACTTGTAGTTCCGTGCAGAACATCTGGAAGATCCACTACAGAAAATGATAGGGTTAAAATTAACATCACTGGATGCAGGAATTGATACGTTGGCGCAGGTTCGTGCTAAAATGGAATCATGCGGACACTATTGAAGCTCAAAATTTCCAGCAATAGTGCTGTCGCTTCTGGGGGGACTTAACCTACCAGGTTGGGACTGGCAATCATGTAAACATAAGGCCATGTGTAACTATAGGACTTCAACGGGTTCGGTCCCGACATGGAATGATTTATCTGGACCTTAGAAAAACTAAAACGACTCGAGCCCAATCCTTCTGTATTATCGGATCCGGACCGCTCGCCACAAATTACGTTAAAATATCCACGGTACCGGCCCCGCCGGGTAAGTCAGATCCGGTTGGGTCCAGTGGGCACATTTTGTCTTTAAACAAGAGTTACACCGATAATATAACTAGCATAGCTACTGTATATTAATCGACCAGGGAGACACAAAGGAAAATGTTGGATAGTCAAGGCGATATTTTCAACAGAAAAAAGTTATATATTATAGTAGTAGTAGTAGTAGTATTAGTAGTAGTCTAGTAGTAGTAGTAGTAGATTAGTAGTAGTGTATAGTAGTAGTAGTGTAGTAGTCGTAGTAGTAGAGTTTAGTTAGTAGTAGTAGTAGTAGTAGTAGTAGTAGTAGTAGTAGTAGTAGTAGTAGACGTAGTAGTTTTTGAGTATTGATACAGTGTGGGCCCAGTTTGTAGTAACCCTTATAGAGCGTGGCGTAACAGGCGGGGAGGCAGGGGGCAGGTTGCCCACCCCCCTGACGACTTTGGACGGGAAAAAAATTGCAAAAATCATGCTAAATCAGCCGTATTTTAGCCATCGGACCCGGGGAAAATGGGCCTCTTTTGCCCCCCCCACCCCCCGAGAGGGAAAATTTCCCAAGATTGGGAAATTTGCCCCCTCAGAGCGGCAGGCCCGTTACGCCACTGTCTAAGAGCATGCAGTTTCTGACCTGCTTCCACTGCAACAACTTAAGATATAATATGCTCAGTCCAGGAAAGTTTGCATTCTACAGTAACTCCAAGAATCTCTAACTCATCTTTCTCATCCAGCTTGTATAGTTGCCAAAGTAAAAGTCCGGCTTTTTGTTAGGAATGGTCTATACACCGAATGACAATGCTTTAATGAACTTACACGTGGCGTAATCGTGGAATACTGTGCAGCTAATACAACGAGAAGTTATTGTTTTTGACTCGTGGGTTCGAACCCTACTTAAAGGTTGTAAATATAAAATTGTATTTTGCTGTATTTTGCAAAAAGAAAAGAGAATTATGATTACAAAACACAACGTCATATGAATCTTCAAAAATCATAACTAACACGTACATATTGATACGAATAAGTTACGAACGTGTTAATCCTACTCAACGTAGACGTAGTTTTGGTCGTAACTTTGGGTTGTACAGGGTGAGTCAAAAAGATTTACACTCGATTTCAGAAATATTACAAAGATTAACAACAAGTTTAGAAATTGTTTTTTATACATGAAAACAAAAGCCTCATTATATCCACTGTCATTGGTAAAAAAATCAAAAAGTACCTTTTCGCATATTTAGAGAGTAGGTTTGGTCAATTATTCACGTCTCACAGCAGCAAAGCCATTGAGTTACTATTATCGAAATGCTTAATAAACTTTGTTTTCTAAAGAAATCATTACCTAATCAGTACCAACTGCTGTTGATAATTTCGAACAAATATAGTCGATGAAAGTAGCGTAACAGGGGCAGGGGGAAGGGAACGCATTGTCCCCTCCCCATGGATCTGACCAGGAAATAATCTAAAGCTATCGGTAAAGCAGAAAATTGTGAAAAGGACAAGCGAAAGGGAGTAAAGAAAAGAGTGAAGGAGAGGAAAAGGATTGAGATGCAAAGGAAAAGACAAATAGACGTTCAAAATTGATTCCCCAAAGTAGCCCCACCACCACCCCCAGCAGAGTATAAAGACGTCGTGGGCCAAATGTTGGTCAACCGGCGGTATTGCATAGGATTGCCTACATATTTGCAAAGTTTCGCGAAAGTATATGTAGGCCATGAGGCCAAAGCAAAAAGATGCTCGGATAAGGACCAAGTGGCGCACCCCGGGAAGTACATAAGTCTTCAGAAAAATTTCCTAAAATTATAGAAATCAGTTCTACATGGGTTCTCTCACGTCTACTATGTGCACATTCTCGAGAAAATGAATTTAATGTCACTCTCAAATTCTGCCCTGAATATACAGTGACTACGGGATGATACACCATGATATTGACTCAGCAAAATAATGGAGGTATTTATAAGTATATCCTCTCGGTATCTAAAAGACAAAAACTTCACGTTCCTTTTGTCATCTGGAACTGCAGAGCCATGGTTATTTCCATTAGTGCAACTGAAAAGATTACAGGCGTTATACCATCACACGATTTAGATTAAGCTATGTTTTCATGAAATAATGCCCTCTTCACGATAATAAGGAGAAGGTCTACTTTGGTTCAATTTTTCTTTGGACCCCTAATTTATCCTTTATTCGCAAGGAACACGAAGGTAAACAAAGCTCATGAGAAAGAAAGTGTTAGGCAAACTGTGGGACCTAACATCCCTTTGTGCAGAACAAAACCCGAACTTGCCGCGTAATCCCCATTCGTGCAAATTTATTGCGGTCATAGCAGAAATCGAAAATCATCACATATATGAAATGCAGGTGAACCGATGCCGAACAAACTTTTATTGAATAGAAAAAAGGTCCTTATTAATATGATTAAGTATGGTGGTGTTCTGCACCAAGATGTTAGGTCATAGCTGCCAATCAAAAGTTCTTTCATGATTTTTAATCATCTTCGTTTCCTTTTTGAATAAATGATGACATATACGATCAAAGTATTGAACTCCCAGCAGAGTTTGAGTTTTATTTTTTTTTTCTTCGTGAATGGGCTGTAGCTCAATCTAAAACGGGCGGTGAAAACAATTCAAAATTTTTAACGTCATGGAACAATAAACAATGGCTTTGCAGTCCCTAGAATCTGAGTACGTTGTCCTTATTCCTAACGGGTGGCTTACTTATCAATAATATATAATTATTTGCTGGAGGTCAGTGGAAGTGGTGTACATCCCTGGTCACTGATATTAAGGGGGAAAAAAGGAGATGACATTTAATTAATTTCAAGAAAATGTGCACATACTAGAAGTGAGAACACGCGGACAATGATCTTTGATAATTTTAGACAATTTATTTTTAAGAAAATGATGTCGTTAGGGGGTGTGTCACCTTTGTAAACGCTATGAGATATGCCCTCTAGCCTAATGTGACAATTTCGAACATTCATCGAAATAATGTTAAATTTCTGTGTGTAAGATTCCTAATTTGTTATTGATTTCAGAAAAACAAAATAGTTTGACATTTTTCTTGACATTTAAAGTTTTACACAAAGTATCAAAGAAAGCAAATATTGTCTGATGTACTTGTGCAGACTCATCCAAAGTTTTTTGGCCATGTTCCACAACAGTGATTCCGTGGACAGATTGTGAAAATGGGTATCTATCTTTAAGTTAGCATAACTTCCAGCAAAGTTCAAACATCAAATTCACAATTTCTCTATTGGGGAATAATCTTGTTTTATATGGATAGTCAAAATTCAAATTTTCCCGGATATTTTTGACTCCACCCTGTACGTAGTGGCACGTATTGGCTACGGGTGGGTGTCGCGAACGCTCGCAGATCCTAAGATTGAAGTTACGACTAAGTTCGGTCACACGTAGGCTACGACTGTGTTACGACCAGGTTTCGCGATCGGACCATGGACCTTGAAATCATCTACATAGCGGAACATTTTAAAACTAATAAAATCACGAAAATCACCGTAAAATCCTTCAAAACTGCTCCGATTGACATGAGCACTGGAAGCAGCAATCTTTCAATCTTTGAAAGTCCATTCAACACATTTAAAGATGTAATTTTTGGGGGAACGGGGATTGCCAAATTAAATATATGAGAACACCTTTAAGCGCTAATATTTCACCGGGTAAATGAGAAAAATTGTAGCTTTCCACAGGACATCAAATTTTGACCACTTTTGGCAACATCAAGTATCCAGAAGGACGT
This sequence comes from Ophioderma brevispina, assembly GCA_023653785.1. Lineage (NCBI taxonomy): Eukaryota > Metazoa > Echinodermata > Ophiuroidea > Amphilepidida > Ophiodermatidae > Ophioderma > Ophioderma brevispina. The sequence continues at coordinate 28,749 of JAMKCH010023850.1, forward strand.
TCGGAATGGTTCAAGGTGTAAGTAATGAATCGTTCAAGATGCTTTAGTAGTCTTGAATGAAATATGAGATTGTATTTGAAAACCTTTGATGTTAACAAATGAACAATTTGGCATGGATCAGAAGAAAAAATCATATTGATTATATAATTCGCAGAAGTAGAACCCATTTTCCACTATAAATTAATAATAAATATTGTCGATTACATTTATTGGGTATGGCAATTGTAAAGTTGCACATTTACAAAAATGAATAAATGCCATCCAATTGTTTTCTGAATATCAGTGATCAAGGGACATCCACTATGCTGAAATGCAAAACTGGCGTTATTGATAAGAAATCCCCTGGTAGTCAGCGGACAAGCCCTTCAGATTCCCCTTTGTTTTATTTGGACTGCAGAGGCTTGTACTGTCATGTATTTTTTTGAAAAAGATGTTAGGCGTTCACATAGAAGTTTCAAGTACCAAATGAGGAATTGCCATTGATTCCGTCATGCTCTGTATATATGATGTGTTAAGAAAATAGAGCGGACGGAATCATGGCAATACATCGTTTGTATACTTAGGACTTCTAGATGAAACGTATACCCAGTTGAGGATGAGCTGAACATTAAACTTAAGGTGCCAAGGGGTTTTTCACTCCCGATGGTGCCCAAGGGTGGGGGGGGGTGGGTCCATGGGACCCTAGGAACCCTTCCCGAGTGAATTTTTGCACGAAATTATACCACTTGAAGGGTATAAAGACAACCCCAAATCAGCAACAAAAATGAAATTTGTTTATTTTGGGCTGCAAATTAGGGGCAACACATTGTTTTCCAAAACACGGCGAAAATTGGGAAAAAAGACGGAACATTCAAATGAGCCTTGCCTGTACACCAAACATTTTGAAAACGTCTTTTTATGTTGATATCTATTCTATATCTATTCCTAGAAGACCCCAAATTACTATATTTAACACAAAACTAGTCGTTTTAGGGAATCCTTGTATTTTTTACGGTGTTGCAAAATACACGTCCATTTGCCCATAGAGTTTGTACATACGGTTTGGCACATCCATGCTGAAATTGTTGTGTTTGCAGCACTTAAAAGGGTTTAATTTTGTTTAATGTACTATATTGTTTAATTACATGTGTGTGTGAAGTTATATCAGCAAAAAAAATTTGCTTTGGTTCTGGTTTCTTATTCTTATTTTTAAATTATTCGAATGACTTCAGTTAGCGCCCAAGGGGGGGGTCCATGGGACCCCCACTAATTAATTCATTAACGGCTTGGCGATTTTAATTATTTTGGTATGAAAAGAAGCGCTTTAAAAGTCATACAATTACAAAACTTTTCGGCGCAAAAATCCCACGCGTAAAGCGCCAGCGCGAAAACAAACTTTGTGGGGTCCATAGGAACCCCCCCCCCCCTTGGGCCTTAAGTGTTAGGGGTCATACTTCAAATCAAATGGAAGCCAAATCTAATCAATTTAAAATATGCCCTAACAGCAAATACCTGCGATAAAAATAAACTGAAGTACTTCGATTATGTTGTTAGAATACACGAAATTGTATCTATGATACTTTTAAGTTGTAACATGACGTCAATCACTATGGCAGCCAAAACGTGAATATCTTCAAAAAAAACCTTGACACAATTTCTAAATTTTTACTTCAGTATAAATTATTGTGTCAATGAAACAATTTCTAAATGTACCTATGATCATAACCAAGTGAGACCATGTAATCCCGATGAATACAAATGTGGCAAATATAAATTGAGTGCAATATATGTGAAAAAATGTAATCTATGTATTTTGAAACTTTGCACCATATTGCTTTATTTCGATTTTGGCGCCATTTAAAAAACAATTAAATGTATGTTTTGTACATTGGTAAGGATCAAAGGTACATTTCTAATGTCATTGGCACATTGAGTTCGATTTGAAGGCTGTAATCTTATAATATTTTGTGTCAAGTTTTTTTGAAGATGTTCACGTTTTTTTGCGGCCATATGATTGACGCCATTGTTTACAATTTTAAAAGTATCAGAAATACCTTTTTATATTGTGTCTAACAACATAACAAAACCTAAGTAGTTCAATTCTATTTTTATCGCAGGTTTTGCTGTAATAGGGCATATTTTAAATCTTGATTGCTTCCATTTCCATTTTGAATTTGAAGTATGACTAATGTTACAAGGCCATACACTTGTTCATTGGATCATATAGTATATCTCTAGTACCCAGCTCCATAGTTTGATAATATAGGGTTTATTATATACTTATCATTATGGCGACGCCATCTTGGATTTCTCAAAATGCCCAAGGACGCCCAGGTGGCACCCGACAGATTCTTATGCTACACCCCTATCTTAAATAATTTTCAGCAAAAAAATTGTATATATACTCAACTGGCGGTCCCGTGACGGTTCTACCTGCACTATTGCACTTAGCAATTGACTCTTCAAATGCAGTGAGTAGACTTTAGCAGATTCTGTAGTCAACGCAACATTGATTGAACATAGATTTGGCTCAATCTTGACTTTGACGCCCAGATCCTCTTCTAATCGTGAGACCATTATAATTCCCGATTCTGCTCTCTGGCGCAATGCATAGTCCATCCACAATAACGAAAAGGAAGAGAACCATCAGAAGTACAACTCGCAACTCCCGCCTCGAGTAAGCATACGTGATTATTCCTTGTATAACTTATTTGATACACTTGTGGATACACCTCAGATCAGACTTAGTTTTGAAAGGGAGAGCAGAGTATAATGTAGTAAACATCTGAGCAGGTATTTGCAAATTTAACAAAATGAGTAACTGAACGATTAATAATTAAGGTCTAATATTAATGTTACATGAAAATTAATGAATTAACTTCCTCCATGTGAAACGTCACCACTCAGCAAAATATTAAGTCCAAGGATCAGATTATAAACTTTACCCCTGTATTTGTATTCTACCTGATGATTGACAATTTCATTAGTAATTTTTCAATAACTCTTCTAGATTAATTTAATTGAGTAATCATTTGCGTATATATGCTTATCGATGCCTGCGATACGTAACATTTTGGATGTGGTCTCTAGCGAAAAATGCCGGATTTTTGAGATGGACATGGGGCTATTTTTTTAAATGGTCCATAGAAGCCCAATGCATCGTCAAACCTTACTAGCCAGATATTGGTCATCGGAATATAGTTTTAGACCAAACTAGAAAGAGAGGAGAGAGAAAGACAGATTAAAGACAGCATGTCGGGCGAGGGGACTCCGTTGATGAGGGATTATAAGAAAACTACAACAAAAACCTTGGCTAAGCCTAAGAAACGGAGTTGCGGATGCAATCTTGACGCTTTATAGGTAGAAAGGAATACGGTATAGGGAATTCGAAGAGGAGTTATGAGAAAAATATAATATGTAATTGACGGTGTGAAAGCAGATATAGTTCGGCGGGAGCCATAATCCGGGCCTCCATAGACGATACGGAATAAAGCTGAAAATAAGGTTATGTGAAGAGTCAACTGAATCGATGCCCTATTGTTCACCTTTGTTCCGGACTATGAGTTACACCGGACCATAATTACTTATACACCGGAACACAGGGAGGAGTTCCCGTTTTGGAAGAAGGGGAAAAAGAAAACCGTTTAGAATATAGGATGCGGGTGCAAAATTTACGAGGTCTATATACTAACTACGGTTTTTTTCTTCATTGAATTCACCAGTTTACATGACATTAAGGATACCTCATCAAGCTCAAGCGTGTTCAATACAGGTGATTCAAAAGAAGTTTACTCCTTTTATTGGAGGGTAGTAAAATCTGTAAGAAATCTTGTAAACTAATATCCCATTAGAAAGAGCAGTTCTGAATGTATAAAATTAGAAAATTTTTTAATTTGCTCGTGCCAAATCCGAGTTATAATTTGAATAAAACCACCCATCTTTCCTGGAATGGACACATCTGGGTAACTTGCTTCCCCCAGGTTGTATTTACACATATCACTAATGTGGTGGTGAACAAGAAAGTCTCCATTGGTTTGCAAACTTTCAATGCAAAGATTTTTTTTCTTTTATACTAAAAAATCCATCAATCAAGAGCAAAAATTCTAAAAGCTGACAATTTTAAATGATATGGAATTTTGCTATCTCGCGAGTGTATAGCCACTGTTTCCTCTTGGCAGAGTTCTCTTAGAAGAAATTGATAAAGCTATTGCATGTTTTGCATCTTGATCCGAAATAATTACAGAAACAGATGAGTTTACGATGAAAAATAGTTATATACAATGCTTGATGAAAGGGAAGCTGAACGGAATTTTCGTAGGAGTTATGGTTCTTGAATATAGTCCTTTGGGCCGATAGGTTGGTCGGTACATCAGAGTGCAAAGCGAGTGTGGTATCAACTTACTCATAAACATTCATCTATAAATAATTTTGAATGATAGACATTCCAAAGTAGGAGCTTAGACATACAATTGCCATAAAAACAAAATGGCGCCATTGATATTGCTACCTAACGAGTTTAGCCATATGTGTCTTTTAGAAGGACACCCACCAGACTCGAATCCATTATATTTTTGAAATTAAAACCGAATCTGCATAAATCCAAAAAATGGCCGCCATTTTCTAAATTTGCGCCTAATTTGACTTTAAAGTCATGTTTTCAAGGTTATTCACATGGATGACAAGCACTTTTAAAGTTTGCCATTACACTCCTTGTACTAATATAACTATAACATGTCTGTATACAAGACTTCAGAAGTGACAACCTAAGCATGCTAATTTGCCTAATTTGCATAAAGGAAAAATTGGCCGCCTTTGAAATTTCGTCATAATTATTTCCTGGCCATACCTGGCTTGTAGAAGAAATTCTTTAGTGAAAATACCAAACACCAGGTGGTTGATAATGGACAACCACCAGAAACTCAAATCCATGCATTTTAATTAAACCTATTTGCAAAAATCCAAATGGCCGCCATTTTCGTAAATTTTGAACATAATTTGACTTTACAGTCAGTGGTCAAGGGTATAACATGGATAAATCTTTACACTGAAGTTTACACTTACACATATGCACTATTATATAATCATGTGAGTATGCAAGACTTCAAGGGGACCAAACTTGAGCATGCTAATGCATAAACAAATTGGCTTCCATTGGAATTGCGCATTAACTAGTTGCGGCCATATACTGACTCATAAAAGAAATATTTTAGGTACCAAAAAAAATGTTAAAATGAGATGTTGATTAAATACAACAAAATTAAGTCAGAACATCCATTTTAATAAATCTAATTTGCAATCCAAATGGTCGTCATGTTGCAAAATTAGCATTTGTACTTTCGTTGCTTTTTGAATTGTAGTCACTCTGAATCATGGGCGGTTTAAGTGTTAATGTCTTACACTCGGATAAATGTGTCTATATACATAGTGTTAAAGCACCTTAGATTGCATATAGAATATGAGGATCCATTTTGTATACAATGGGTTTCAGTAGTTATTCAATCAATTAGAGATATATGGGAATTTTGGTCAAAATAACATTTAATTTTACCAAAGCATTATACAAATATTCACCAATTAAAAAAGTACATTACAAGTATTGCCAATCTAGTCCTTGTAAATTTTGCCTCCTTTAAAGTGTGTTGTCTGTGGTCTTCCTCGTCCCAATAGATCATCAGAACTGTCCTGTATGTTTGTAATGACCTCACCTTTCAGGTTTTCAAATGGTTATTGTGTTACCTGCAAGATAATTTTGTTTGTTTTTTACAAGGACATCCCATAGCCATACTTAGTTATGTTAGTTTATTCAGTCTGCACTTGCCACATTCTTGGGCAATTATTGCAGGTTGCGTAAGAACTCTAAAAACAAGTATGCAGAGGTTTGCCATTCATCCACTTGATCTTCAAATTACCATCTGGACGTATATACAATCCATCCATGACCAGTGGGGCTTGAGGTGTGAAGAGGTTCTACGGCACTATAGTTGGACCAATTATACTGAAGGGTTAGGCAGTTCTCACTTGGAGGAAGGCAGGCCAGATTAAAGTTTGGCTTTCTTTGCTCTAAACAATTAGTACCGGCAAGTTGTTCTCGTTCATCTTCGATGGGTGACCTAGCTACATACTAAAATTTGTATTTGTGGAGATGCTCGTTTTGAAGTTGGTTTGCAAAGGCACCAGTTCATCAGTCAGTACAATTGTCATAATCACTGAGACGATTTTTTTGTTTTTTGAGAGAGAGAGGATGAGAGGCAGGCGAGAGTTGAGAAGAAAGCGATAGATGTAACTGTAGAGATTTGGCCTTGAGCAAGTACCAGCTCTAAAACAGCTCGCAAGAGAGAACGACCACACCTTTTTTGCACACCATACTGCACCCCAGTTTGAATCAGTTGAAATGATCCTCAGTGGCATCAACATGACATTTAAGCTGCAATATGTTTATGAGGACAAAGGACATCAAGGATGCAATTAGATACCAGAATTGATGTTGACTCTGTCACGTGCATTGCTGCCAAAGGGCAATGTTGGATAAAAGTCCTCAATCCCACATTTACAAAAACTTCAAATGTTCACATGTCGTGAAAAAACTAGTCCCCATCAAAGACGTGAACAACGTGGCCAGCTTCCTCCATTGCGAAATGTTTGACCCTTCATGCAGAGAGATGTTCCATTGTCTGTGGTTCTGTTTCACAACTACAGGTAGTGTCTGGAATGCTTCCAGTAGCCCACTTCTGCAAAGAAACCTTAGATCGGCTGATTCTAGTTCTCATCTGTTGAAACATCGCCTTCAGTCATTTGGAGTCACTCAGGTGGAAGCAGTGCGCATAAGTTTAAATACCAATAGATGTTACATGGTTGATAGCAAGTCTTTCTTTCCACAATGCAACTTTTCACCCTCTTAAGCTCTTATGCGACTGATTCAAGAGGTGGACTTTGCTTAAGAAACTCTCTCTGGAATTATGTTGGGTGGTCAGCTGGTCCATGACCAGCTGCAGGTCCTGAGCATAAATAATCTGGAAAAATATTCTAAGTCAAATATGCTCCAGAGCATAGTTGACTACGCAAATATGCTCCTGGACCTTTTGCGTATCAAATATATGGAGCATCTTTGACTTAGAATATTTTTCCAAATTATTTATGGGCCTGGAGCAGCTGTTCCTGGAGCATAATTTCGGGCCAATCTCTTAGAATGCAGCGAACAGGCGTGATCATAGTGGCACAAAATAAGGGCTGAGCATAAGGTCTTGCGGGTTTCTTGATTTAGACACTGCATGGCCTGTCCTCACTTAAGTCTTGCAGCTGCCTTTTTAATAATGTCCAAGCAATATGTTCCCCTGTCAAAGACTGCACCTAAGGTAACACCCATATATGGTTTTCGGCCCTTGCAACTACTGGAATATTAATTTTCTTAAGCCGTCCTTGTTTGTACAAATAAAACACACTCTGTTTCCCTAAGCAGGGATAGTTGTTTTCCACCAGCCACCTGTCTGCAGGACTCCAGCTCTTTTCCCCGTTTAATTCCAATTTACAAGGGTCTTTACCAGATCCAAAAGAGCGCTGTCATCAGCGTAAAGCAAGAGTTTGCATTCAACACTGCTGGCCATGTCATTCACATACACCAAAAGAAGGGGGCCAAGGATACCTCCCCGGGGGAACACCGCGATACAGTGAGTGATCTGAGTCAACCTGATTAACATTAGCAATTTGATGTTGAGCATCGCCATTCAGCCATGGGGAGTCCAGCTCCAGTGGAAGATTCTCACCAGGTTCATACCAGTAGATGTTACTCCTTTAAACTGCCTTAGAGCCTGATTCAAGAGGTTGGACTCTGCTCAAGAAACTCCCTCTGGATTTAAGGCGGTTGGCAGGTATCTGTCCGGACATTGGGTGCTTCACATTCGATACTGGCAGCTACGCTCTTGCATGCTCGCTACACAACTGTTGGAGCAATTCCTACTATGATTATACTTTCTCCGTTGATGTTCTTGCGTGAGCATACTTTACTCTTCTTCTTCTTGATGTGGGTCTTTTAAGAAAGAGTGCGTTCCAACTCCTAGTTAGATCGGGTTATCGCAGTGGCTCCAGGGTGTTCCAGAACCAGGTGACTTAAGCTGACGTTTGGCTCCACGGTTGCGTAGATGGAAAGCACACACCTTGTGTGCTTGGACGGATTGCACCTAGGTGGTTTCCTTGTAGTAATTATGAGTCCATCCAAACTTTTTGGAGATCTCGTCTTCAACAATTGTTAAGTCTTCATCTTGTGCGCTAATTCCCAGATCGCGTCTGCATAGATACCCCGACAGGTTCCTGCACTCCTAGGTTGTTCATTGGTAATAGATGTTTGGATCAGGATAGGTGCGAGCACACTCCCTTGTGGCAGTCCATTCTTGAGCCTACTTCATCAGCTCTTCTTCGCTCTTAGCTGAACAAAGAAGCATCCTGTTTGCAAGTTACCAACAGCTAATGGCGGCGTATCTTCAAATGACTAGAGTGGCAAATACTTGTATTGATACTTTTGTGATTTGGTCATAGTTATGTATCATGCGGTATGTTATGTATTGTTAATAGATAACAGATGATAGCGACATTGCTATGACTGGCAAAATGGTCATTCAGGGGCCAAAATGGCATAAAATATTGAATAACTACTGAAACGCACTATAATTGTAGTGCAAGAATGGTCATCATATATTGTGTATAAAAATAAGTGGTTTAAACTATATAATGTGAGGTAGTAGTATTCTTTGTGTCAGATCTAGGAGCATTTCCCATACACCTAATAAAGGGGTCGACCTATGATTTTTTGTCCGGGTGGTTTAAAGGTCGTTAGGGAATTAGACATATGCATTGCAAGTGCAATAGATAAACACTTTAAACTGTTCTCGCTGCCCATGATTGAAAACTAACTGCCACCATTTAAAAAGAAACCTGTCCTGAAGGTTGGGTACAATGGTGGTTTATTTTGGGGGGGATTATCAATACCAGGGTTTATTAAAATAGATGCCATGAATCAATTTGATTGTTTTTAATCAAACACCCACTCATTTAGCAGTTTTGAACCTAAAATATTTCCTCAACGAGTCTGGATATAGCTGAAACTAGTTATGGCGCAATTTCAATGGGCGGCCCATTTTGTTTATTCAAATTTACTTGCTTAAGTTGTCGCCTTGGAAGTCTTGCATACATACATTGTATAGTTATATTTGGCATAGTGGTAATTAATAAACTTAGGTAGTGTAAGTTCATCCTATGATACCTAGAATGTGGAAGTCAAATGATTTTCGAAAATGGCCGGCCTTTCGGTTATGCAAATTAGGTTAATTAAGAATGTAAGTATTTGACTTTGTGGTTGTCCATTATCAAACATTCATGTTACATTTTTAAACCAAAATTTATCCTTCTACAAGACCTGGTATGGCTGAAACCAGTTAGGGAGCAACTTGAATGGCGCCATTTTGGTTTTATGCAAATTTGTAGCAGGCTTAAGCCTACGCTGTAGAAAGTATATCATGCAGAATTATTTAAGTTGAAGTGTTTAACAAGTTGGTAGTACTCTCGTTTTGCCACTCACACCATTTACCTATCGTCTTGGCACACAGCGCCGCCCTTTTTTTGAATGTTGGCAAACCTTGGCAAATTCTTCACTGCCCTAGGGGGTTATCACCACATCGTTATGGCTGAGCGTACGTCGGTTCCTGTAGTACGTATATCCTGTTTCTAAATTGAAAGCGTAAATTGAAACCAGCGGTTTTGAAAATTCTCAAGACTGAAATAATACCGAAAGGCATTGTGGGAAAATGGAATGCGGCCCTTATCGATTGCGTGTTCACTTTTCCTTCCGGTGCGATGCACCGAGCACCCGACGAACTGTTCAATTTTCTCGCTAGTGTCTATAGGTTCAGACCCATTCGATACATATTGAAAACAAAACATAGTAACGGACACAAGCGTCTAGGACCGACCAGGTACCCCTATACCTACCGGTGTAAATCGCAGTTTCGCAGCCTTTGAAGTTTTCATTGCAATCTCTAAGTCCCAAATAATAATTAAAATTTTGCCTCAGAATTGAAATTGAACCCAGGACTTTTTGATCACAAGACGAAGCGCCCATACCTGCACTCCACGAAACTCAAGCTGGCAGAAGAGCGGTTTTTGTTATACTTAATAAACACATTAAAGGAATAAAGCGCACACATACCATAATACTCTGATTGACGAAGGTACCCACCATGGTCGGGCACCCATATGCATCTGTAACGGACCCTCTGATGCAAAAATCTCCTAGAACCCCTTCGTATTTCCGTAGATATTTGAGATTTAGTTTCATTTGCATGCCATTCGCTATGACGGACTAGTAACGTTAATCTCTCGCATAGTACTAATTTAGATAATATCTTGGTTGCAGTCGGTGACCAGACACTTACTTCCTGACCACCGTAGGCTGAGGGTGGGAAACTCTGTCAGATAGGGTTGATTTGGAATTTTTGTACATTGCGGTTTACACTGGAGATTGCGCAAATACTGGCCTATCGTAACGATTTACGCGACAAAATAATTGGGGGCCTAAGCTAAATTGGCTAGTTAGCTGACTATTTATAATATAGCTTTATTTTTGGAAAAAGACTTAAAAACGTGAAAGATACGATTCATACAAGCAATTTTCTTACCTTTTCAGCTGGCTCAATTCTCGATTGCTACTATCAAGTCATGCCACACGCCAGGCTTACAAAAACTAGTGAGCTAATTGGTCTTTTTTGTCAGGAACCCATTTCTAACATCAGATCGACCACCTGATTCGTTGATTCGCGATATCCAAGGTACCGCGAAACCGTTTTTTTTTTTTTTCATTCCTTGTTCAAGCTAATCGCAGAGCCTTTAACACAGCGCTCTGCTGCTAGGGAGTCTAAAGACGTAGTGCATGTCTAAGAATAGCCGGCCAATTAGCGATGCGGAAACGGAATAGGTGGCGCTGTATGCCAGCAGTACAGATGCTATGAGAGTGTAAATGGTGTGCACTCTATATGGTACCTATATGTCAATATCACCTCGTGGTCCAAGCACTAATATAAAAGCAAAACTTTAATTTTGACAATAAAAGTTGCGAACCAATGGATCTGTCTTGTTTACGCTTTATTGATTTGTCCTGAATAGAAACTGATGCAGGTTACCCAGATGTGTGCAGTCAGTAAAATGGGTGATTTTATTCAAATTAGTATAACCCGGATTTGGCATGCGCATATGCAAACATTCTTTTTTTAATTTAGATCTCCAGAAATTGCTCTTTGCGATGATATATTACTCTACAATGACTTCCTTTTAGATATTTTACTAAACCACGACAAAAATGAGTAAACTTCTTTTTGAATCAGCCTGTATGCCAATATTGCTATTAATCACTGATATGGTTGTGTGTTGGGAGGTGAGGTCGTGGTGCTGTCGCCATAGTGCGACACCTGTTCACTGATTCCTTGGTTTTAGTGATCGCTCCCGTTTTCTCAGCTAGCGGGGGCCCGCGCCATTCCCATAACATTATCATCATCACTATAACCAATAGAAGTAAAAACTCATTAACTGTGATTCTGTTATTGGAATTGACTGAATGAACTTAAGATTTACCTAGGGATTAATGTTAGGGATTAATGTTTGAATAGTAAACCACAACTTTTTAGTATTATTTACATTTTCATTTATAGCATTACTACAGTAAGTCTTCTTCAAGTTTTTATTAACCTTATTTCGTCATGTGAGTGCAACAAAGTCGTATCTACATTTTCATGATTTTCCAGGAGAAGCATTTTTGTGTTTCATTCTTTTGTCACTTTTTGAATGAAAATAATTCTTACACACGATGAAAATGTATTTTTTAAATATATCATTTTATTCCCCACTTAGGTCGACTAATTAAGAAGTAATTGAATAATTAAAATTACGTTACTACAAACGATTTCCCGTGTCGACAGAAATTCAATTTTGAGTTCAACAAAGTCGTATCTACACCTAAATAGGTGTATTTAGCTTAATAACTCAATTTTGCCAAAAATGTCAGTTACGACTTTTTTGCACTCACATGACGATTTAGCAGTCGTCCAATAATCAGGATTGTTGGTTTTGTAAGCCTTTTTTAATGTAGTAATCTCTATCCTTTATTAATTGAATGTAGTCCCTATTAATCCACTTAGGAAGAGGTGACCCCTTAACAAGCCTTTCTTGATAGGTGCACGTTTGTCGCAAACATTATTGGATATTTTATCCACACACTTAGTGCATTAATGACATCATCGTAGTTCAAAACCATATCCCAATTTCACACTAACTTGTCTGTGCACCATAAATAAATAAATGATTGCAATGCTAGTTACGTATTTAAATTGATCATGCTGACTGGAATATATGATACAAAGTTTTTAAAATATATTTGATGCGTTTAGTATTTTGCTATGAATAATTCCTTGAAGAGACACTCTTTACCTTCATCCGTTTAATAGGAGATACTGCCTTTATGATGGAATTAATCTTGAATAATCTTCTAGAAGATTGAGCATCCTTGAAACCAAACCTGGCAAGGCCAAAATGAAGCTACAAGCAACATCCTGCATGACTTTGACTGTTGAAGTTTGGTCAGGACCTTAGCCATTATTGTCACAGGTGAGAAAGCATAAGCTATCAGATTGTCCTATCTCATTGAGAAGCAGTCTCTCACCCAGGCTTCGTGAATATTAATTCACGAAAACAGACTAAATAATCTATTATTCATTATTCAAAACAGTAATCAAGTTTACACCATGTGAGCTCAGGTCAATAAACTAGGTGATCACTTTGAAATGCGCCAAGGATAAATCAATAACTTGGAATGCTTTGCGAGCGCAATCAATTAATAATTTCTGGGCAAATAAGGTCTTCCATACATAGTGGTTGGGGAACCAGTGTTGAACACAAGAAGTGAAACGTTGGCTTAAATCTTTTTAGTATCATTGTGTGGAAATACTTTTCATGTAACAGCTCAGTGAGACAAGGGTTAAGACACGCTCTCGTATGTGATATGATACATTTACCTCAGATATAATTTACTCCCTGGTAAAATTCGAGTACATTCCGAGTACTCGCAATGTGTTTGTAGAACTAAATTTATTTAGTGCAGATGTAAAAACACTCATCCGAGTACATTTCCAGCACACTGATATAGGTTATACACCACTAACCTGACTGACGTAAGGAACAAAAATCTTGGATGGACTACTTTCTTGCATGGCATCTGGAAAAAGTGCTTTAAATGTCTGAAAATGCACTAGTTATATTAAGAAAGTGATGAAATTTCATGATTGACATGGTAGAATGGTATGTTTTCTCAAACTAAGCGGCATTTGGACAGTGAATTTGATGAAATTTACTCCGCGGTCATCAATTTCACATCGATTTGCAAATTACTAGCTTTGGCGACTATAGAGAATCTTGGGTTGCCGGTATGACATCAGGCAAGTTTGGTGATTCGTAACTAAACATTTTTCCGGTCATCATATGTTCAAAATTTGGTTATTTGGTGATTTCAGCTTGTACTTTGGGTTGATGTTGTTGTATTTCTCTGTGAGAGTTTTAAATGTGAAAGAACATGCTCAAAGTTGCCATTTTTCCCATAGACTACTGTGTATAAATGAGTTAGTGGTGTGTAACCTATAGAGTTCTCAACATTTCAATCACTGTACTTGTTCTCTTAGAAATGTCTATATGAAAGGTACATGTCGATAACTTTGTACTGCAAATGTACTAGAACCGTACTCGAAACGTGAATCCAAAAAAATTGTGCAATGGTTGCAGATGACTTTGACCTTGATAAAGTCACCGAATCATAGATTTGTTGTTGTTTTAATAAAGCAAATCTGATATACTTCCAAATGTTGAAAAAATGAAAGAAAACGAAAGCCAGAAATGACCAATTTTGTAAGCACCACCCCTTTTCCCAAAATTCCAATGGGATTTACACAGTTAAGCAAGAATATGTCAATGTACGATATACGGGGCATAGCATTATGAAAGTAATGATGACCCATGCTATTTTGTTTAAATGATCTATGAATAGCCATATAATCTCCTTCATTGATCTTCAAAAAGAATTTAATGTTCACACAGAATCTCACCCAATTATCCTGAAGTGTAAATGAAGAGGGTTTCATCACTACTACTGTATTCCAGGTATAGATACAAGTTATGCCAATTAAAGGGACTAAACTCTTTGCAATACCCTAAACAATGGGAAGATCTTGTTTTCTTGCTCTGCAACAGGTGAATTGGTGTTTGGATTCGTCATATCAGTTAGCACATTGGTATAAATAAATTCATTGAATAATCCGTAGTTGAACATAATCACGAATGTAGCATTAAGCTTGAAAAGGCATCATGATATGATATTGTACGTCTGCCCAAACATAGTTTAATTATGTTGTAAATCCCCTAGCGAATGGTGAAAAAAGGGGTTTGCTTACAAATTTGGTCATTATCAGGCTTATTATTTAATCGATTTCTTTCATTTTGTTCAACATTTGGAAGTATATTAGATGTGTTTTATAAAAACAACAACAAATCTATCATATAGTGATTGCATTAAGGTCAAGATCATCTTGCACCCTTTCACATTTTTTTTTGATTCACGTAGTACATGTTTACACTAAATGTACTCCTTGGGAATGTCTACAGAAAAAGTACATTTGAGAAGAATGTACTCCAAATGTACTAGGTTACTGTTCCAAATATACATCTTTGGAATGTGTATAAAAAAGGTATATTTCGCGCACACTGTACATGAAATGTACTTGAAATGTACTAGTTTCTTGTTCCAAATGTACATTTTAAGAATTACTCTAAAAAGTACATTTTGCTCACACTGTACAAAAAATGTACTCAAAATGTGCTAGAGTCCTGTTGCGAATATGCCTCTGAAATATGAATAGATCAAAAAAGTACAATTCGAGCACATTGTACTCGAAAAGACTACTTTCTTGTGTCAATCGACAAGTTATCGTTCGTCAGCTTGTTTTAATCCGCCATATTTAGGGAACATTGGAATTAATGACATTACACTGTTTAAAAAATTTCCGAAATTAAGAAAAAAACAGGATTTCGTTAATTACGGGTGAAAATCTGTTTTAGAAAAACAATAAAAAACAAAAAAAAAAAAAAACATTAAAAATTGTTCATTGACTGGAACTATTTCCAAAAGATTCTGGCAGCACTATTTCCGGGACGTTTTTTTTTTGGGTTCCGTAATTTTAAATTCGGAAAAAATTTGTTAAAATACACATTTTTTTTCCAAATTATGAGACAAATTTCTGTAAAAATATTTTTTTTATTTTTTTTAATGAAATTGCATGAAAATATCGTAAATTTACCCTAAAATGTCTGGAAATTCTGCTGCCAGAAATTTCCGTAAATTTTTTAACAGTGTATTTGGTAAAGAACACACCATATATGGAGACATTCTTGTGAATTGATCACTCAATTTTGGATATGGAATTATTTTACGGAATCACATATTGGGTCTCCCGTTTAAAGATTGTGCGTAACCAATTACTAACCCGTTACTTTAACTTTCCCTAAATTGTCCGACAAAGACAGAATGAGAAACATGTGAAACTTGCGATGAAAACGAATACACTGAACACGTTTTACTTAATGCGCTTGTGCATTTGTACACATTATGCACTGTTTGTTTCGTTGTATACAATAGCTCTGGTCATCATTTTACCTTGGATAAAGACAAATTATATAAATTCTTTGTTTTTTTACAGATAATTGTATACAGCGCAAAGCTCGTAATCTTCAAGACGTGTGGTTGCGATTATTGGAGAACGAAGATATATATAGTTGCTTTATCTACAAAAATATATCCTGTTGTAGAGTTTGCTAGTTTACGTATATATTTAATAATACAAGCTATTTGAATTAGTAAATGACATTGAAAGCAAGCAATGTATTAGTCGTTGTAGGTGAAGGAATACCTTGTGTAAAACATTGAGCGTATTTGAAGTACTTCAGCAATAAATATAAGTTTATATTATGAGCCAGGAATAATTTTGCTATAGAATTATACATAACATATCCTTTCCAGTCACATTTTTAAAAAGACGTAAGTGTTCTGTCGCTGTACTGAATACTGAAATAAATTACACATAGACAAAGAGTAAAAAAGACAAATACAAAAGTTTATACACCAAAAATACCAACCGTACATACTTTTGTTTCGATATCGCTCGACCTTAGCTCTGTGAATCATTCCACAAGAACCGCATTAATAGACCAATATGGTTTATAATATTCTAACTGATGCAAATGGGGCATCTGTATGCAGATTACTAATCGGTCTACCAAGCTGGCAACAATGTATCGGGTGGACCCTGTCTGTAACCGTTGGTTTCATTCTGGCATTGTCTGTTAATTGTAACTCACTTGCAGACTGTAACAGTACCAATGATTTATCAAATGACACGGAAATGACTATGACAAATGATGCCCTTATTACTTCACTCTCAAACATACACGCTGTTACTAGTAGACCTAATAAGAACATAGCAATGAATAATTCAACTGATGCCTATAATACCACGACATTCCCTACGGCCTTATGGGATACTTATAATATAACTCGAACAATCTATGATCGACCGAATGAGACCAAAGCATCCCATTTATATCGCACTGGAGATAATATTGCCTTTGACATGACAAAAACACCCTCTACCCCATTGGCACTTACTGACCTCCTTCAGAGCGAGCCTTTTTCGGTTAGCGACCACACTTTAAGTTCAGGTGATATCTTATCCAGGACAACTTGGCCTACGCCGATTAATATTTCGTGTTTGCTGATAGAGAAAAACTCCTGGGAGTCTGTAAATGACGATTATTCCTACTGGAATATGCCAAATATTAGTGACAGTATTGATCGTGTTTGTGCGTGCGATAATGACACCGTTGTAGTTATTGATACGCCTGTCTTGTTAACCGTCAACGCAACTTGTAGGCCAAATAGTATTATAAAAGTAAATGTTAACGTGGAAAATATGAATGCTATATCAGTGAAAGTACTACATTCTGGTATAACTAACACTCATACCTATTTTTTTGGCTAATATTTTGAGCCAACAAACCAACAATTGCACAAATAAACTCATAATGATAGGGATTGACGATACCCCATGTATTGGAGTGCTTTACGGACACAAGTTTACATTTACCTTTCATAATACCGATTTAATACTTGAGATTAGTGGCATAGATATTCAGTTTCGAAATTGCTCGAATATGGAAAGTGTCCGGACCTACACAGACACTACATATATAGCAGTATGCAATATGAATACGTATGTAGGTCAAGTGAAATCCGACTCTAGTAGTAAATTTAAGTTGATGTGGCATTTCGGAGACAAACGAAAGGTGGATTTGCTTCATTATTCTATCACGTGTCCCAAATCGTGTGTATGTAGTCTAGGGTATAGAGAATGGCAAACAGTGTGCTCTGATATCAACGAAAACAATTCCACGACTACTAACCATTTGATAATATACCAGCAGGATATCGAGGGGTTATCTTTCAGTAATACAGGCTTGCATGTCATAGAGAATCACGCATTCCATGGATTGGATAGATTACGAGTATTACAGCTTACACACAATAACATCAAGACCCTGTCACCAACAATCTGCCAAGATTTACCAAAATTGGATGTTCTAATACTAAGTTTTAACAACTTGATCAATGTAAGTTCTAACTTATTCAATTACCGATGTGCACCATATGCGATATCATCGGTGCCCAATAGTACGTTCACAGGGGGATTAGACACACTCGACCTGAGTAACAATATGCTATCTTCATTACAGTTTGATGTATTCAAATCACTATGGGGGTTGCATACCCTCGACCTGGGTAACAATATGATACCCTCATTGTCGCCTGATATATTCAGACCAGTACGGCTGTTATTTATCCTCGACCTGAGTAGCAATATTATATCCTCATTGCCGCGTGACGTATTCACATCTCTCAGGCTGTTGAACATCCTCTACCTAAGTAATAATGTGATATTATCATTGCCGCCTGATGTGTTTACATCATTAAAGAGCTTGGCTATCCTCGATTTAAGTAGGAATGTCATATCCTTATTGCCGACTCATGTACTCGCATCACAAGGATGGTTATATACCCTCAACCTAAGTAGCAATGCAATATCCACTTTGCCAACTGGTATATTCACATCATTTAGGTGGTTCTTTACCCTCGACCTGAGTAGCAACGTTATAACTTCCCTGCTACCTGATGTATTCATATCACTATGGTCGTTATATATCCTCGACCTGAGTAACAATATGATATCTGCATTGCCGCCTGATGTTTTCACGTCACTAGAGAGGTTGGCTACCCTCGACCTCAGTAGCAATAGACTAGCTGCATTACCGCCTGACGTGTTTAATTACCTTTACGCGTTAATTTCACTGAACTTAAGTTTTAACATTATAACCACGTTACCAAAAGACGTATTCATATCACACTAGACCGTTTTGCAAATCCGGTCAAGACAAGGTCATGGATTTGAGAAGGAGTATGTGGACCAAATCTCTGACGAGGTGTTTTCAACCTTTACATTTGTAAGCCAATCTTGATTTCAGACAAAAATAATATGACACATATTTGTGCGTTTCTTTCGAACGAGGTAGAGGCATCTGTTAAAGCTGGATTTATCTCAAAACAATATGAAATTATTTCCTTGAATGCCTGGGCCAATCTGACCGGATTTAGTATTACCTTAACATGAAGTAGAAACAACACATCTGTCTTACTGATATTGTTCCGAAACTTCAAAGGCAACTGAAAAGTCCTTGATTTAAACCGGAACTGATCAGCAAAATGGAAGCAAACCAATTGCCGGATTACAATTTAGACGTAATTTGTCTATCAGTTAAATAGGTTTGTGGAATCTATAACATTACAGTTTTTGTTGAACCATTCTATGAGAATGAACATTTCTTGGATTGAGTTCGAATTTGATTAAAATACTACCCACTTTATTTGCAAAATTACAGAACTACCAGTTTAAATGTGTCATCCAATTCCATCACAAACCCAGTATTGATGCTGGAGCATTTTTCGTAATGGATGGTGTTGTGTCATTACAGTGGCGTAAAACGACTTTGCAACTGAGGGGGATGGGATGAGGGGTGCAAGGCTTTTTTTGGAGGGGGCAAATTTAGGTCCTGCTCCATTAGACACTGTACAAAAAAGTCAGTTCATGTGGGGGGGGGGGGCCTGAGGCTGTGGAAGGGGGGGGGGGGCAAGGGTTCTGTTTTGGGGGGCTTGCGCCCCCCTGCCCCCCCCCCCCCCCCCGCGCTGGTTACGCCACTTGTGTTGTAAATCTCAAAACAATAGACATGCGTGGAAATGAAATAGATCACGTGACAGAAAAATCGTTTATTGACCTACTCAAAATTCAATCATCATTTTGGAGACAAGTTTCCAAAGTGTTGCTTTAATATTCTGCGCAGTGCATTTCTAAAGAACCGCGTCGGAATATTGACTGGTATGTCAAACGCATTTGCTGATGATATTGGCCTCCGACTTTCAATATGGCTCCCTTGGATTGTCTGCAATTCTTTTCAATGTAGTCGCATCTATGTTCGATTTAAGAAGACAAACAAACAGTGTTTCAAAAATTTGATGATTTTAAATCTCTCTCTGTCAGATTGTCTCTATGCGGAATAATAGGTACTGTTAGGCAGCCGCCGATGCATTTATGCTGGCTATTTTCCGTCTTACGCTGAATCATGGAGAGGAGGAAGGGGTTTTGTTTGCATGTTAGCTGGTATTTTATCGATGACGATTCAAGCAAGGATCGTATTTTTTTATTACTTAATAAGCCATTGACCGCATGTTGGGTATCAAATATCCTTTCAGCTGACCGGCGCCGGTCTGGGTGCAAAATCTTACCAAAAATTTGTGTAGCCATATTTGGTTGTTGTCCGTTGATTATTTGAGTGTCAAATCATTTCGCCTCTATCAAATCTGGTGGGTAGTGTATGGGATGTTTCTGAAGTTTGCATAGCAATACCACCAATGATTAGGAGACACATTTTAACCGTGGACGTACAAGGATCTGTGGAAAATACCCATCACTCCATTTGTTCCCTGCTCCCACGTTATTGAAAAACATCCTTTGTTGTTGTTTAGCATGAGGCGTACAAGTAGGCATCACATGAGCAAACACAAATCAAAACAGAATATAACCTATGCGGTTGTTAGATGTTGCCGGAAGTAAGTCCCGCCGCGTATTCTCCCCATTGTTGTTTCATTGGCCTAATCTCATATGCTTTGTCGTAGTACGCCACTTGTTATCATACAAATTCAGAAGTGTTAAAAAGAGTGCAAAGAGTATCTCTAACGCATGGCGTTGAGGAAGAGATGAAGATACTCATGGCCTAGGAAAATGGTTTCTATAGTTCGTATTGATTTCTGCGTGGGTACCAATATGTATGGTATGCATTTTTGCGCAGTATGGAGTTATCATAGTTTCTCCAAAGGAGTATGCAGGGAACAGTTGCTTTATTTAACCTATTCAATTCATCTATCAATCCATTTTGATATACAATTTCTGAATATATTTCGATATCTGAAAAAGAGCAAAGAAAAGAAAAGACAAAAAACTGAGCGGAAGACCAAAGATTCAAATGCAAGTACGATTAAGTTAGTGATTTTATAACGCTTAAATTATTATAAACTGAAAGTTAACACTTAAATAAGGAAAATTAGAGTTTAAAAGGTGATTGGCCGTTAAGTTAATTTTATTGATCCCATTAAAAAGAAACAGAAAGAAAAATCGATCAAAAAACACTAAAAAATAATTTGCAGACTGCGAAAAGAAAAACAAGAGGAACGATTGAGAAAGAAAATATTAAATATTGAATTAGTAATTATTTCACCGCTTAAGGCATTTATCATGATTGAAACGAACAGTAAAAGGGACGAGCAGCGGGCGGCGAATAATACATGAGAGAAAAGATGCGAAATGTATTATATTTGCTTATAAATTAAGATCAAGTGTGCACAGTGGAATTAACAACTTCGCTGTAGTACAAAAAACACGTTCTCCAGTAAATTTTTCATTTAACGTTTGTACATTTTATAGGGAAGAAATCGTTTTTCCATTAAACACGTTAGGGGAAAAGCCCAGCTTAAAATACTTCTGTGTTTTCTAATTTAAATCAATAAAGCCGGAATGTGGTCTCTGAAAATTACTAAAACTCTGTTTGCGGATGGTGCTCTCATCTACAGAGAAGTAAATAAACCCGACTGACAGGACCATTTTTCAACAAGAACCTGCGCCCTCCCACAATGGGGGCAACGGGCTGGCAAATGAAATTCCTACTGAAACTGTATTCCATGCACTTCAATACCCAAACCAAATCCCCCATTATTATCCATTACAAAACCTTGTGGTAACATATTAAATACCCACCAAAGCACATCCTACCAAGGATTACATTGTGACAAACCTCTAGGGGCAAGACACCTTAAAAAAACATCACTAATAGCTTCAAAAGAGTTATTGGTGTAATCCACGAAATTTTAGATCGGGTTCAGTGGATGTTAGGTCAAGATATACCGATCCCTTGTTCAACAAAGCTAGAATATGGTTCTGCCTTGCTTGGTCACTAATTACTAAACAGGACAGTCATCAACTCGACATGATTCAAAGAATAGCCGCTAGAATGCGTCTCAATGACTATTCTAGAGGTTTTAGTGTCACTTTAACGATACATTCTCTCAAATGGACCAATTTAGATACCTGGCGTAAAATAACCCATCTGTGTATGGCTGTACAAGATTGCCACATATTCTGTTGATATTGATTGGCGTAGCCATTCTTAGTAAAACCTCAACGGAAATTTAAGCGTACTCATCCCCTTAGTTATCAAAGACAACAAGCTAAATCTATGAGACCAGCTTTTTCCCTGGGACTACAAAACATTTGGGAATTGAACTTTCCCGGAAAACTATTGGAACGCCTCAATCATTGGACATATACGGCGAGACCTCCACCTCACCACTTACACCCCACCATTTCATAATCCACTCCCAGTTTAAACTCATTGGTCACCAAACTATAGTGATGCGGGAACCCGATTTACTGGAGTATAATATCCAGATCAGGAGGAGGAGGAAACCCGGCCCGAGGTGTGGGACTGGAACCAAACGCACATGAAATCGCAGGCCGGATGATGGTCCCCAAACCCTGGGACCGCTGTGTTGCGGCAAGGAAGGCCCCCACTTGTTGGTTTTTTATTTTGAGGTTTTTTTTTGTATCTGTATGCTCTTTATATGTTGGAAAATGAATAAAAGATTGAAAAATACAAAAAAAGGCCCACTACGGAACACCCGGACCCCCCCCCTCAAATTAACACTTGAAGGCAGGAAGGATTATCACAACATGCAGTGAGTAAGGCAAAACAGGGCGTGTATAGATTAGAAAGACTGTGAGGAATATGCCTGAAACCCGCTTTTCAAACAGGGAAGTGTGAACGGGTAAAACAAAGCGCTCTGGACGCCCCTAAAAAAACATCGGAAAGAGATGATCCTACCCTTACTCTTACTGCTAAGCGATACTGAACTAAAGCAGAATGCCAAAAGTTCACTCAAATTTAGAGAATAAAGGTATGATTTGGGGAACCGGTACCATTATTTTAAGTGGAAGAACGATGCCGGAGGCCGAATTTTTCCACGAAAAAATAATGGTGTCGTCGGTTTTAATTCGTCGTAAGAGAGTACCGGTTCCCCAAATCACACCTTTATTTTCATTTTTAACAGCTTTATAATTTAAGGTCATCTTTTACCCAATTTTGCAAGAAAAGATTGCCATCACCCAGTGAGAAAAATTCAACAACCCGTTGAATGCAACGAGCATACGCAACAAGACGCAACATTGGCAGGCGCGCGCGAATGTAGAAAAAAACGCGGTATGACGGGAGCGCTTGAACCTCCAAATAACGTCCATACGCAGCGCGTACTACATACCTTGGTTCAATTATCGAGTTAACACTTAACTGCATAAGGGGGGGGGCTCCTAGGGACCCATTTTTTGTTTTTAACGCTGCAATATATTTGGTTTATATTTTTGTATTCGTCTAACTTTTAGTTGCGCTTGCATTGGTGCAAAAAAATCAAATCCATCGCGTCGTTTTTGCGTTAATTAGTATGGGTCCTAGGAGCCCCCCTTATGCGCTAACGGAAGTGCCCATGACAAAAATGAAAAATCTTATTAGAGTTACTGTGATACTGATTTTCATAGTTCATACACCTAGTGAGATAAACAAAGTAAATAATTTTAAAAATGTTGCAAAGTATAGTAGGCCATTGGAGCCATAATATTTTATATACATCATGTAGCGGTATACTGTAGGAACCTATGGTAAATTATACAAGTAACCCTAAAAAATATAAAATGGCATGAGACATTTATATTTGTGCTTAATATGGTAAAAACAGTTCATTCTTCACCAATTAAAGCAATCAGCACCAGTCTAGGTGAAGCAATGCCGTAGAAAATGCAGAAACAAATTAGTGTCTTTTTCGCACATTTTGACGCTAAATTAAAATCAATGTTTTGCCCCTAATTTTCTTTCTTCAGTTTGTATTTATTTATTATTGATGTCTTTGAAGCCTTCTAACATGTGGTGGATTTCATCTAAAAAATCCTTTAGGAAAGTGGTTATATTAGGGGGGTCCCTAGGACCCCCCCCCCCGTTATGCACTAACGGAAGTGCAAACATCTTATGCAGTTAAGTGTTAAACCATGGTATTAGCCAATGAAATTGTTTACATGTTCACAGCTGTTTAAGAATTTATTATCAACAGTTACCCATCTGCTTAAAGGGGTTCAATGACATGCAAAAAAATATTTAGACATAATAAAATGAACCCTTACTGAATTAACTTCCACAAATTTGAAAACAATTGCGATGTTTACATTCTGAAAAAACAGTAAAACAGCAAATGGTTCTCTGAGGGGTGATCTCTTGCGTACACCGTCACTGGTTCTGGCTATTGTTTCATGGAGAATAAATTATGGTCAGCCTCCTGAGCTCTTTTAGCAACGGCCAGCGATGCTGCTCTCCATCTGATGTCTGGTGGCGGGATAACAGCAAGAACGGGCAGAATGCTGCAAACTACGTCTTACTAAAAGAAACTTATATTTTAAAACAAATGTCAATTAAGCTTTGATTAAAGAATGCGGCACGTGTTGACATTTAAAACGGTGACTCTATGACAAAAAATCACATTTTAAAATAGATATTTCGTGTTACGAACGAGAGTTCAATTTTACCTTAGCAGTGTCGCAGAGCAATTCCATGCATTTATTTACCTGAACAGTTTTAATGGAGTGAGATCATATCAGTGAATGCACATTTAACATGGACGTATAATGAGCATTATTTTTTAATTCCCTGGCACAAGGTTAAAATCAGCATTAAAACGTTTTAAAAAAATTAATAACCAGGGGCCCGTTCGCGAAACTCAGTCGTAAATCTACGTGTATACTATGTCATGCCTCAGTGGACCAATTTATCCAAATTACTGTGTAACTGGTATAAAAAGGTCTGTTATGTAGGACATACGCATGAGTTAGTATAACAAGGGTAAAGCATGATTTTCGCGAATGACCCTGACATATAGCACCACTTTTGGAACAATCTTGGCCATCTAATGTAAACGTTCCATGTTCGATATCGCCAGTCAAATTTTTATTCGCTGCTCTGACGATACTTATTACCATGGAATATGTTTGGCGGTCTTCTACAAAGCCCGAATCTGCATCAAAACAAACAGAGCTCTTCATTCAAGGTCTCACTTTCCCTTTGCTGATTTTGGGGTTGGAATGCATGTACATTTCCACATTATCTATTTACCTTGGGTCTAATCTGCCAGCTTACATCTTCGTATTTTCTGTGCGTGCTACTTCATAACTCTATACTTTCTTCGGCTTTGCATCTGTATGGTCTGCTTATCTTTGGGAACTTATATCGTACTTAGCATCGAGGTTCCATTGAAATCGATCCAAGTACATTACAGTTAACGAGCTCGAGTCTTGAATTGTCGGTGTGGGATTCATTATGTGGGTTTCACTGGTTGCGTCTTCGGAAGTATATCTAAAGCGGATCATCTTTTTGGAGCAGTGAAAGTTGGCGATGAAACAGGACAAAGAATCAGTCAATATTATTTCTGATTAGGGGTATGGGTTTTTTGTATATCATCATGCCGTTTCTTTCTTTTAATAACTGTTTTTTATATATTGCCGAATAAGACCTCAATTGCAAGACAGCGTATGGAAACCAAGAAGGATTTACAATTTCATCGAATACCGACTCACAAAATGTCAGAAGCAAAAAGTATCGTTGCACAGTTTTAAAGAACACAAAGCACTGACAAACTTTCCTCATTGTTACTCTCGCCTTCAGTTATTACTTATCGTTACCAAGTGTTTTGTTATTAGGGTGTACACGGTTGCAACAGGAAGAGGATCACTAAAATAATGTATAAGTTTTCGCATATACTGCTGTAATTATTGGGTGAAGGTTTCCTGTTTATACCGCCCTGGATCGCTCGTTCAGGAAGATTTTTAGTAGGCTTGTTCCGGACGTTAATTAGATTTTTTGAATCACAAACATTAGGATGGTCACTACACGATCGTTGTTAAGTCTTGTTAGAATCGTTGGTAATCACAGTCTTGGTAAGCTCGTGAGTATTGACCGTCTGAACAACATCATTGTTAAGCTAACAAGGAGTTAACAACGACGATTTACTTTAAGAACTCTTAAAAGTAGCGAGCTACTTGCGAGCGTATCGTGTTGGAAGTGCCGGTGAACAGTGCTAACGCACACTTCGATGTTAAGGGTGACCCACTGATCTCTACGACATGCGTTAACTTATTCCATAGCGTGGATCCCATAAACGAACGCCATTTTAGTTTGTTGTGTTCATCAACTTTGTCAGCGGTCTTGTGCTGGTCTGTAGTACAGTTTACTGTTTTTCCTTTATTTTGATAATGGCAATCAATCATCTATTAGTACACCCCGAAAAACAAGCAACACTGAACCCAACTGGTCGAGAGAGAGATACAGCGTTCAATCGAGATCTGGAAGGAACCCGCCGTGCAAGATAATTGAGTTTTTTGTGAAGACAACTCAAAATAGGGATTCCCTTTTCGCGATCACGTAACCGTTGACAGGCACCTCGTGTCCCGTGTTTGGTTATCCACACAGAAAAAAAAAAAAGTGGCGTAGTGCCAATATTTTACAGTTGTTGACAAGAAATCCCGTCCATATTTTTTATTGAGAGAGAAATTAATTTCATCGTATTCCAAATCCAATCAAGTACATATTCATTGTTATGTGTTCGAGATTAGAACTTAATATGATTTGTCTAAGTGAGCAATCGTGATTACTCACATCAATTGCGAATCAAAAAATGTGCCGTAAACCGACACTGCACGTAACTCTGACTCTGTTGCGAGGAACCACATTTCGTTGTATTGATGAAATTAAAAAAAAAAAAAAAAAAAAAAATAAATTGTTTTGGGGCTGGATCGCTTTTCACTGATGGGTGTAGGGGGAATGGTCCTCGGCATAAACAGCGTTACTGCCAAATCCTCTGTCAAGAGTAATAACGAAAAACAGAGCCAAATTATCGCTTTTAAAAACACACTCCTGCTTGATCATGTTGAGGAGGATTCCATTTGGCATTGTTTACAATGGTTTGAGTTTTCCCGGGGTTTCAGGTCCGCGCGCGCGGCGCGCTACTTCCGCTATTTACCATGACAGATGAAGGCCGCTCGCTGGTACTTTGGAGGGTTCGTTTTTAAGTTCCGTGTGGACGTGCGTCGTTGTTAAGAGCCTAAGAGGATTATGAATTTTCGTTGGTAACGCTACGTTCGAAAGTAGGGCCACCGTCTGAACACACTATTGCTAGTAACGCGAGCATGCATACTTAATACTTCCAAAGTAGATTTACATGGACGTTGTAAACCTACTTCTCATTGTTTCGCTGTGATGCCCAACATGACAAAGTTGTGGTTCTAGTTATTGGAAATCAGATTTTATTGCTAAATCTTTAGAGTAACCATATGTGGCTTGTATGGTAAAGTAATCATCACGAAGAATATCTTTGAAACGAGTTATTAAATACAGATATAATATATTATATTTTTAAGGATATAAAAAGTGCAACCCATTTTTAGGAAACATCCGACGCACTTACTCTAAAATCAAACGAATGAATTCGATTCGAGCACTGCCCTTGATTTCTAGACATAATTTCTCGTTTCTATGCTGTGTTTCAATGAAACTGTAACCCAATTTCGTCTGATCTGCCACAAAATTTTGCTGGCAGCATGTGACCACAGCCCAATCTTTATAGTAAAAGGCTTGGTGTGCAGGCCTCAGGAATTGCCTAGCACGGGTGCAGGAAGTGTGTTAACATTGAGCGGTGGAGGAAATTGTGCGATACCTGTCATCTGCGTATCTACACAAAGTCCCGAGGCATTGACAATATGTCTGAGGAACCAGATCCACCTTGGCTAATTCCCACATGTCGTTGATTTTGGAGACTAGTAGGAATTGCAATGCTGCTTTTACAATCCGCCATGCTCTTCTTAAGTTGAAACTGTGGATCAGAAGGTCATCCATATGGTAAAATAACTCCATTTGTCCATTTATGTCGGACCATTGTACGTTGGAATTTTTCTGGGGCGAAGCGATCCGAATATGGTCATTAGAAGTTGACACAGAAACGTCCCCGAAGGTCGTTGTGAAATTGTGTGGGAGTCTCTCCAATTTTAGCTGTGATTATCCAGCATTAGAACAGGCGATCCTCATTTGCCAATAAGTAAGACTGATTTGCATATGGACGCCATGTATATCATGTTCCAGTTTTCAGTTTACCCAGACGAGGAATATCCTGGAAATTCAGATTTTTGAAGTTGGGGTAGATGTGTTACGCGTAGGCCTAATTCGTTTCGAATCGGTATCTTGGGACAGGTAACAAACTTGACAATGCCTAACGGTTAATTAGGGAATTTGGCTGATCCTTTTTATGTAGATTTGCTCAATTATGTCTTTTCTTTGTATTGAAGGACGGCTTCTCAAATGTTCAAATAACATCAAGGTTCTTACCTGTCCACGAAGAACTTGCTCAGTGTTGCGCAAAACGTCATGATTGAGCCACGGCTGACCATTGTCATTGAAACTGACACGCTCGCTCGTGTCGAATTGAAGAACTTGCGGGTTACATTACGTTAATTTCAGCACCAGTGGTCACTGCCTTGTCTTGCTGGACTTTCTCAAAGATTCTGTATCTCGTTGACCTGCGAGTCTACAGACCTACCACTGCCGGACAAACTGCTGCTAGCAATGTCCACGTTGTACACTTGCATTGTTACCCCTGGCCACCTGACAAAACTGCGGTCATGGGTAGACGACCACAAAACTTACCAAGTATCGGTATCCCTCTTTGCGGTTGGTTTGGGATAGCTATACGTTGCGGTTTTTCTTCTTTTTAGGATGTGCAATTAGCACCTGATGCCGGGCCTGATGCACGGTTTGGATTTCATGGTTTTACATAGGTCTACTGTTTTTTTTGTCTCCACGGACAACTATCACGACTTGCTTCCGTGCCTCATCTTGGCGACATGATTGCACAGTTTAAGCTAATGTAAGATTAAGATTGGGTTTCGCTTTGAAGAAAAAGTCAGAGTTGAGTGACGCTTTTTTACGCCTATAACTATTCTGTCAAGGATTAACTCTTCCTTCAATGTCTCATAGTTGACAGGTTCTGTTAATGGATACAAGACCTGAATGAAAGCATCACTGGTTCCAGGACAGCTGGTGAAGTTTGTTGAATTTTGCTCTTTCAATCATAATGTTCTTGCGAACTGCATACTATCCATCTATTGCAGCCCTTTCATCGTCGTATGAGTAATAAGCTATAATATAATTTTCGCTTTTATAAGCGCCATTTCTTCAAGATCGCGCGCTGTTGCATATTAATTCATTACGCTGCCGTTAATCTAGGCCGGCAGCTGGCCAAGCGCACAATACTATCAACATTAGATTGTATTCCCCATAACAGCTACCCGAAATATGTTTGGGTCGACGAGGTAAAGTCAGGTAAAGTGCCTTGCCCCAATGGCACAACACATTGGCCAGAGCGGGGTTCGAACCACAACCTTGATCATGAGTCGGCAGTCTTATCCACTGGACAAGGGTGCCCTTCAGCT
Organism: Ophioderma brevispina; assembly: GCA_023653785.1. Classification (NCBI taxonomy): domain Eukaryota; kingdom Metazoa; phylum Echinodermata; class Ophiuroidea; order Amphilepidida; family Ophiodermatidae; genus Ophioderma; species Ophioderma brevispina. The sequence goes on from JAMKCH010023850.1 coordinate 58,031, forward strand.
ATTGCCTTAGTCCACGTGAGGTGGTGAGATATGTCATTCACCCATGAACTATACATTCCAAAAAACACTGACTTGTGAGAAAGTAGTGCTCCCATGGCGTTTTGTTTACAGACCAGACGCTTGTGTAGCGCTCCGAGCGAATGGACCGTATACAGTAGACACATAATTCTGTTTGTTTTGGTGCAGTGGAGCCGTGTTTGGAATGGGTGGTGGAACCTCCCCGGCGGAGGGAAATTTCGTGTGCTTTGAGTCAGCCCACTATTTTTGTGAGTTTATCACAGCGCTGTCTCCGTATGATATTTGTAAGTGACAAATGATAAGTTAATAGGCGTATTAGTAATGCGGGCCGGTAAGTGTGACTCAGGGCCGGAACCGAAAATAATGGGCTATGGGGGGCGCTATCACGACCTACTGTGATTGTCTAATACTACAGTTAGGTTGAGTTTAAGCAGAAAGTGATCGATATAATCGCTGCAGAGCAGTAGTAGTACAAGTATGAATGGGCCATAGCTATGCCCAAAAACACCATATAATACTTTTTTAATTGCTTGTATTGTAACTTCATAAAAAATCTTTGCAGACTTCTGCAAAAAGTAAGAAAGCAATACGTGTAATATTTTCGTCGCCTTTACTAATGAACTCGATTTAGCATGCCTTATGTGGAGCTATACATTGGGTAAGCAATGACGATGCTTGCCGAGTTAAAAATCAACATACAGTGGACCAAGGATGATGCGCTAACGCATATCACATCGACTCGGGACTTTAGCAACCTAAAACACTGAAGTCAAGACTTGATAAAAGGCTACTATCGTCATTGTAATTAAATATTTAACTTTGTCATTTTATATAAGGCATACCCAGAATATGAGGGTAATTTTCGTTAGTCAAATACAATTAAAAAATTAGTTAGTTGGTCCTAATTTTAAAGCAGAGTAAGGTAAGCACCACGAAACTCGATAATTTCCCAAAATGAAACACTGGCTCCAGTCACACTTTTGTTACGGAAACGTCACCAACAAGGGAAATACACATATTGGTTTGATATCATACGCAAATCGTATTTGCATTCGAACGACATTTATTCCACTGGAAAATGCATTATGTTTAGCGGGTAGTCTATATACACCAAGCCCGGGAGTCTGAATCAACAACCAAACGTTCATGGTTTCACTTTCTTGCTGAATTTGGGATCGGAATCGAATCATCTGCCCTTCGTTTTTCATTCTGTTTACTTTGGGTACGATCTTCCAATAACATAACACATTGAATGTGATGTTTTTTTAGAGGATGCGGTACTTTTCTCTTCAGCGTTTCGTCCATTTGTCGCTTCATCTGCATTAATTATCAATCGAGTTTCCATTAAAATCGTGAAGTACCTCCGGTTAGCGGAGCTGCGGTTATTGGCTGATCATTCGTTGGGATCAGTAGTTTGGTTTTCGATGATTATAGATTGACAAGCATACTCAAAGCTAGCCTTTTTAAGAGAGAGTGGAAACTTTGTTATAACATGGGACCAAGAACGAAGTTAGTAGTGCTTCTTATATCTGAAAATGGTATGGCTTTCTTTTCATTATCCATTCTTGTTAATAGTTCTAATATATTGTCGAATTAAGTCTTTGCAACAGAGCATATTGAAACTATAGAGGATTAACAAGCTCTTCGATACAAAGATAAGTAAAGAAGCGAAAATGTCTGCATTACTTAAAAGACAACAAGGCCTTGAAAATCATTACTGAATTGTTCATAGTACGATAATTACATGGTTGCCAAAGTGCGGTGTTGATATATATATATCTTGAACAGGAGAAATTTCTTCCAATCATATTCAGCGTTAGCCTATGGCACGAATGTTCACAGTAATAGTGAATTATGTGATTGAATATTCATGTATACACCGCCAGAGTATTTATTTAGAAGAATTTACTTGAATTGTTTGATCGAAATTCATGATGGATAAAGAAAGAAAAAATGAAATGTGACACACATGCACTGAAAAATTAATATTCAAATCTAATCCTATCACATTCCCAACTCCTGTGTTTTTGTAACTATGACAATTGCTTTGGGTCCATGGGGGTAATGAATATATATAATACATAAAACACGGAATTATTTGAACGAAACAAACATACTTTTAACCGGATCTTGAGAGATACATCCCGTGAAGGACACTGAAATGTTCATAAAGAGTAGACTACGGGACAACGGTTTAACTTTGCAATTTTCGATGCTGTGCGCATCTTCCTCAGGCATGATTTAATAATGGTGATACTTTTACACAAAGGAAAAAAAAAACAAAAAAAACAAGTGTAAACAAGCGAAGGGCGCGTGAGTGTCGCATAAATGTGCATAAGGTAAAAACGCGCGTAAAATGCGTGCGTATATGCTGCTGAGGACCGCAAAACATCAAGCGTACGGGAGCGGATGGCTGTAGATAAAACAAAAGAAGTTATCAAAAGATTAAGTCAAGTGGTTGGATGGTATTAAAGTTTTGTGATCCAGAATTCTCACGATATTGGCGTCGGCATTTAGACATAGGCCAGACATCAATAACAGTGAGTTTGATGTCTTTAACTGATGTATAGGAAGAGAGAAATGGCAGCCACTGTTTGTCCATGTGGTGTTCTGGAATGTTGAGGGTGATCTGTGATACGCATCATTTCTTAAATCATTAACCGTTTCACCACATATTGTTTACACAGATGGCACAGTCATTAGGTACAGCAACGTTGGTGGTGCATGTGGTCGCCTGTCTGATATCAAAATACTGGTTTTGGATTGGTTCTGCTGGAATGTTATCCTTGGTTTTGAACAATGTGGCAGGTTAACATCTGGGTTTTTGACAGGGTTTGCAACCATCTGGCTTGGACGTTAGGGCAGGGTTGTTACCCGATTTTTGCCTCTAACAGGTGTCCTAAGGTTTGGAGGCCTCTGTATGCTTTGAGGAGGTTCGGGAAATACCTTGCGAAGCGGGGATAGAACTTTATGATCGAGACCAATTTTTTCCTGTGCATGGCCCATCCAGGTGGGGGAGCCTAGGATGATATGTGACGACCAGGGGGACACGCTGAGACTTAGATGTGATCTTATACTGAGTGGCGTGCTTCGCGCGCTTGGGATGAGGCGGCTTTGGAACATTTGAGCCGCAAGTAAATGTCCTGTATTTACGGACTTTGAGTGGATTAGTCAGATTTTTGGCCTGCACTTTGAAAGTTTCCTCAACAGAACATATGCATCTCAACCTTAGGGCAAGGCTGTATCGGGATATGCGTGTGCAATTGTTGGGATGACAACTAGTGGGCAAAAGATTAGGTGGGTTATGTGGGTTTTACAGTCAAGTCAGTGCTAAGGTTGCAGTCCTGAGAGTTTGACCAGGACATCAAGACATGGTTAGCTGTGAGTTGAGTGTTGACTGGTGAATTGAATAGATGCGTGTATTGCTGTGGCGTGTGTGATGAAAATTGTTGAGTTCTTCTTCAGAGTGAGTCCATATTAAAAAAATGTCGTACAATGATCGGTACCAACCGGGGTTTGAGAGAAGCTGTAGTGAGAAGTGTGTTCATACAATCCCATGAATATGTTGGCGTAAAGGAGGAGGCAAATTTGGAACGATAGCAGTCCCAGATATTGGAGGTGTTTTCGTCATTAAAGACGAAATTGTTTGAAGAAAGTGTAAGTTCCAACAGATGTATTAGTTCATCAGTGGGAGGCGACGATTTTTTCTCCCGTTTGTTAAGTGTTCTCGACAGGCAGTGATCCCATCGGCTGGGTGGTTGGTGTAAAGGCCTTTAACATCAAAGTGAAAACAACAGCTGTTAGGAGGGACATCGCTCAAGTTTGAAGTTTATTAAGGAAATCAGTGGTGTATTTTGAGTGTATGATGGAAGGCCTTGGGCAAGTGGTTGAAGTAATAGTCCAAAAATCAGAGCATTTTCATAGGATGGTTGTTAGTGGAGACAACGGTCTATGGAACGCCTGGTTTATGAATCTTTGGGATTGTGTAAAAATTGGCAGCCGGGGATTTCAGGAAGCAAGAATCGTGAGTGTCTTGGTCATTATGGTGTTCTCAAAATAGATTTAATGAAGGGTATAAGTAACCTTCTTTATGGTGATCTCAGATGTGGGATCCATGGTCAAGTTTGGTATAAAATTTGGAATCAGAGGATGGGCACTTGCTTGATGATGATACTAATCTTTGTGCCCTAACAAACCACGCGGAGCCTTTATCGGCTCTTTTGATAACGATGGTAATCTGTTTGAGGAATCAAGAGCTTAGATTTATATATATTATATATGTAGATAGTATATAGATGTATATAGCGATATATATCTTATAGAGATATTATATATATATTCTAGAGATAGTGAACTAAACAAATAAAGTTGGTATTAAACTACAAAACACCAACCATAGAAACAATGCTACCAGTGACAACACCACTAAATCTATAAAATTCACACAACCAAGTTCCTGGGCATCATGAACGACAAACTTACTTGGAACATGGAGGTAGGAGAGAAGGAGAAAGCTATTCCCTAATTGCATTACAACACACGCCGATTATCCCAATTAATCATTGTAAAAGCAGTGACCAACAAAGGCACTTTAGCAGGGGTACTATCAGGTTCCATGATCATCGCAGACAGAAGCGGGGCACGCTCAGTTGAAAAAGATATGACCTGTGCGCAGAAAGGTAATATCCCCGATGCGCAGTGACTTGTTTAAATGTGGAGACGAAAAAAACAGATTGAGGTCGATTACAGCCGAAATTTGATATTTCAGTCCAAAAAAATCGGAGATAGCAGTTCCTAAGATGAGTTACATTGATTCGATTTTTGAAAAACTTGGATGTTGTGTATTCCGTATTTCTTAAAGTATTATATTTGGAGACGAAATCAAACTTGAATTGAGAAGAAAAATGCCATAGGTAAACAGTGGACACCAAACTGACAGTGCCCGAAGTGCCGTTTTTTTTCTCAATTTTGGCCCAAAGTTGTTAATATTTACCACAGCATTGTAATGTTAGTTAAGCAGGTAATGGTAAAAATTGTGCATTTTGTTATAAAAACATCACATTTTGCAGAGAGGTATAGAATTAAATTTTGAAAACAATTAAAAAACCCAAAAAAGAATTTCTTCTAAAATAAAAGAAATAAAAAAAGTAAAATGAGGTCAAATACATTAAAACATGCAGAATAAGGTTGCATAACTCTAACACTCATAAACATTTTCATGGATCTATTTGTAACATACATTCGACTTTCAAAGAGGGTCTTCTTCATTTAAAGGGACACGAGGAGATTTTTCTGAGGATACAAATTTGTATAAATTTGCACTTTTTGTAGAAACCAACCGCGGACATTTCGTAGGTTTTGAACAAGAAAGAAACAAAAAAGTTTTGAATTTGCCTGCATCCTATCGGGCCCCATAAACAAAGCAGACTCGGGTATCGTCAGCACGACAGAAAATACAAAAGCATATTATTACATGAAGATGGCTTTTAACTGGGCTTATCCCTCCAGGTTTGCAATAGTTATATTGGTAAATGTTTAAAAAAATGGGAGGGGCATATTTTGCTGGAAATGTCCTCTTATTCTTTAAGCTTAATATATTAACATAATCCGAACATTTCATTGAAGAGATACAGGGACATAGCTCACTGGGGATATATTTCGGTGAATTTGTTTGAAAATGATACAAAGTCATATCACATTTTAAATCAACCAAAAAGCAACAAAGTAGAACAATCTGATTCATATATTTTATACTTTTTTACACTGTGACGGTCAACATTTTAAAGGGACAATTATAGTGGCTGTGTCTGGGGGGCATGAATGCATAGTTTTGGGTCATGAAGGGGTAGCAGGTCAAATAGGCCAGGTAGAACACCCACAGCGGTATGCATTTTACGGAATCTTGGATTTTATGAGCAGAAGCACTCAATGAGTACAATGGGCCATAGAGGAGGAGAGAAGGAGAAAGCTCTATTAACGCATATAGCAACATTTTTAAAGACAAATTAAAAATTTTTTAAAGAATTTTGAGATTTTTACATAGTTGCATTGTAAATGGCTAGTTAAGATACCGTGAATGTTAAGGCTCGAACAGTCTATGTGTCACAAACGCAAGGAAATTTTTAATTAGAAAATTATTATCGGAGATCTCCGATAATAATCAACGGCGTGGGAAAACAGCCTTCCCCAATTTGTTTGGGGGGGGGAAATAGCTGTGAAACCGCGCCATTGTTAGCTGTCTCCGATCATCCATTAGTTGTTTTATGGTTCAGGCAAGTCAGTAGAGATATTTTAATGGTGGACTATTTCATCAGGACGGACATAAAACGTAGATTCTAGCTCTGCGTACGTCCTGAATTGGGATCCCAGATTCTAATGACAAAATCGCTATTTTATGATCCAAGACCCATCTTTCGCATTTTGTTCGCAGTATCGTTCCCTAGACAAAACAGGAAGAACTCGCCAAAATATCAAATTCGAAAATGGGGGCGCTCTCAAAGATGTGCCATAATTGCTCGATACCCCTCCCCCCAAAAAAACCATTTTCTTTTTGCTCCACGCTCAGAGAACCGTCTAAAGGTGAGTTGACTTTTATGGGTGCTTTGCTTCGCCCCCAAAAAAATATGTCACGGAAGTAATATGCGATCCCCTTCTACATCCCGACATTATCCGCTCTGTGAAATGCTGCCTCACCCCCTTGCCACCAAGATGTGTTGAAACCACCATGGCAAAAATAAATTGATATCGGGCCAGGCCTAGCCCTAGGCTACTCGGTGAATATGCTCCATTGAAAACGGTATTATTCACTGTAATATTCTAAAAAAATGAACTACTATAAAATAGATTTTTGATCTACTAGTGGCAAAATAACACCGTATCACGAGATCAATGTTAATGTTTGAATGCATGTGCATAAAACATACATCCGCTGTACGGTACATTACCATGCTGTGGTAAAGTATGGCAATGGGACATCCATTTTAACAATCGCCAAAGGTCTCATATTTCACTAAAAATGTAGCCACGGCGGGATAAAATAAAAGAAACGGGCAAACTCGGGCCACTGTAAGTTTTTGTCAGCGTGTTAGATTTGGCATTTTTCTTCCCAATTGAAGTTAGATTTCGTCTCCAAAATCAAACTTTAGATATAGGCGTTACAAACCGGCGGTGAAGGGTATTAATGTTTCGTTACTGAAGTGGGTGGATTAGAGGTTGCGAAATATACGTTAGACCCGAGCCCGAGCCGGTTGTTGAGATTTTGTATTGAAGCAAGGCTGGGCTTAGGCATTGGCAGCATGATGATTTTGATGATCAAGTATTGTGTATGTCGTGATTGTAAACATATGCTATACTAGTTCAAAGTAGTAACATATCCCATGATAAATGTGTTTCTGTCAAAAATCTCCTATATATGCTCACACATCATTTAACTGGGCTGGCTATCTACACGAACCAGATCAATGTGGCCCAGTGGCTGCATGGTGTATTACATTACATAGGAGTGATCGTGTTACTGCACAGCCCACAGCGTTATACTCTGTTCGGTCTTGAGTAATTGAGGGTGACGTATAAGGTATGCCGTGACTCTGCATCGCTTTAGCATTTCGATTGTGCTGACTTTATTCACGTGAGTGTTGCAATGGATCAGGGCGCGCGTGCGTTTATATGGGGTGCAAACCTAACGCGCACAGTGACCTCACCCTCAAACTGGAGATCGAAATATAGGGAGTGCGGAAGGAACACGCTTCTATCGCGGTTTCTATTGCCTCACACAGTTGTAAAGCTTAATAACGCGCGATTCATTACGCAAAAAACTTTTGGGGGGGGACCGTGGGACGCACTCTTACCGATAGATTTGATTTGTCGCAACAATCATGCTGTAACGGCCATGAAAATGGCATCGTGCAGACAGTCCCACACGCACGTTCACACACCTGGATCTTGGAAAGTTAGTACCACCATCATTGATGCGGATCTGGTGCCCTGTGTAGATGGCCCACGGTATTGTTTGCGGCTTACATTTTCCTGTGTGAACATGACATCTGGGTGTCTGGAACATTCCGCTCAGTACGTGTTTCTTCTAAGCCTGTATGACATGATTTTGACGAAATCGGTTGCAGATTTGAAGCGTGGAGCGGGCGTGGACGCACTACATGTGGAGTTTAGACACAGCAGGACTCGTCAGACTCATTGCGAGTCGAGTCACTCAAGGGCTTGGATCATGCTCGGTGGACTCGATCGGGGTCCCATGGACTCGAACCAGGGCCCCATTCCCATGACTGGATTCGCCGCAGACGAGACTCAGACCGTGACTCGGACTCAATTGAACCGCAGTGGACTCTGAATTTCAACAACAAAACAAGCACACATATATGCAGCCAATACTGGAAATATGGTAGTAGTTTTAATGATACACCAGATACATGATTTGTTTACATGCCTAATCTTCTAAAATATTATAAAATGCTGACAAATGACTAAATCAGATGAACATGATTAAATAGTCCAAAGCACCACTCTCCACTAATTTTGTGAATGAGCTACAAAAGCAGAAAAGTCAAAGATCTATGAATTGGAACTTGAAGGAATAGATGCTGTATGTTCTTGTTTCATACAAACATTGCACGAGCAAGCATGAAGCTGGGCGGTACAATGCCTGAGTCTTTGCGGAAAAGCGTGTGAATATCGTACTCGCGTGGAGTTTTTAATAGCTGATGGAAGAGCCACGCGCTCTATTAGCAGCTAATTGAAACGCGCATGCGATAAACAAAATGGTGTTGCCTGTCAAGAAGCGGTCGCTGTGACCGAAATGCTGAGATTAATGACCGTCACCGCCTGTACAAAACATTAAAGTTTTTTAAAAGCTGAAAAAGTCGAGTAAAACTATAATCACTGTAATTCATCTTAGGAAATTATCTCTTACTTTTTAATAAATGATCTCAAATGATCTCAAATGCACCCAAAATGACATTGTTGTAAGTTGAAGATGATGACGGTTGGTGACGTGTTCCATGTCTAAAAATAATCAATAATCAGTATGTAATGTAAACATTTAAAACAAGTTTCCACTGCTTTTATAAAAAAGAAATGCACAATCTTCAATACCTATGTCGCTATCTGCTTAACTATGTCAATCGATGCAATGTGATGCACATGCATTCAGCATTTACATTGATTCTCGTGTTGTCTTGTACCAATACAATAGTTTTACGACCTGTTTTACGAGCGCGGCGATGATCATCGGTCAAAAGATTTGGGGAAAAAGCTTTCTCCTTCTATCCTACCTCCCTGACATGGAACCAGCATATTAAATGTTGGTCTTGAATAATTAGTTTAAAATATTAATTGCCGCCTTTAAGACTTATGATACCGCTCTAGAATTAAGGAGTGTGGGAGATATTCTAATTAATAATATCATTAATTTGAGCAGGCTTGCAGCTGATCAATGTTTGATTAGGAAGATATATTGCAATTTGGAAAGCCATGCCTATAACCAATTAGAATTAATCCGTAGCAAGACATTCGTCCCGGCATTTGACTGACTGCATAGCTCTGCATGCGTTGATATTCATGACCTTTTCATTCTGCATGACATTCTGCATTAAGCACATGACATACATTAAGTAGAAGATAACGATTGAATCTCTTTGACTCTTTGGAGCAAGCGCAACACTTGATCTTGGAGACATTTTCGAAGTAGGTCATTGGCTTCAATCGAATGAACAATCCAACAAACCTTTGGAAGCGGGCTTCTTGTATCTATTTCAACACTCCGCGTTATGGAGATGAGTTACATCGTCTTTTTATTGGTTTTTTCAGGTTAGTGCTTTGGAAAATTGTTCTAATAGATTGCTTTAAGAGGCTGATAATGCAGACTTTTGCATTTTCCCTTGCTCCTTTGGACATTTCCAATTTTTCACATGGCACGCCAGTTTAGTTAGCAAAATAGAGTAGTGTTTCTGTAAATATGAGGTGTTAAATTCAGGGTGTGTTGTATTTGAACGTATTCTTTGAGAGCTATCGAATTTCATTTGAAGTTTGCACAGGTATTTGTACTTACATAATTTGTTACATACCTTATTTTTGTGGTTAGTATTTGTTACATACACGGTTACATGGTTTATTTTTAAAAAAAAAATATGTGCTCATAAAGGGATAAGCAGCGATTTGCTAATCCTAAACATAAACAAAATCATCAAAATCCATATTTTGTATTTCGGTTAGTGGCATGGATATGTGAACATAACCTGCAAGTAGTTGGCTTGAAATCCGTGTATTAAAGACAAGGCAGTACCTTTTTATCTGATTCTGTAATTTCTATACGTGCGCATCAAAATTCCGACTTGAGATCAAAAAACCTTTCCCGGTAAACATCCCAGACTTTAAGCGCGATATTGTGCGCCATTATCAATACAGTTTGACCTCAAATACAAACATTATTGATCTTTGTTTATTCTGTACCTGTTTAAACCACAATCAGCTGTTTAGAGTAGATTTTTGAGACGCCGTCGCTGCATGTCTATTTACAGGCGACGGTATGACAAATTTCCTCAAATACTCCATTTGTTTACTCTTTGGTTGTTTGTTGCTACATTAAAGCAGTTACATGGAATTGTACACACCTATCCCTGATTTATACGTTAAAATGCATTTCCACATTTTTTCGATTCTCTCGCATTATCGCTGCTAATCGCTATATTCCAACATATAGCTGTCTATTTGTAACAAATGCAAAATCTAATATTTCAAGCCATACGATAGTCTTGATTTTTATTTGCGTCACTTCATGAATGTTGTCGAGGGCGTGGTTTCATTTAGTGGGGATAAGGATAAGGACCACGCCCAGTGCATTATTCTAGATAAAATGCTCTTGACCGTATGGGTCCGTGCAGGCACGTGCACAGACCCATACGGCCAAGAGCAATTATCTAGAATAATGCACTGCGGCAAGGTTCGTATCCTTATCATCCCGATGTAGTTACAAGTATTAATATGTAGCCTACATGTGACTGCGGATCGCTTCTCGGCCTTTTGGCTAAGATCATGTGCATGTTTTTGTAGACTGCACACCATCCATTGCACATCTCGGGTGGCGGTGCGGGAAGCTTTCGGGCCTCGGGCACACTAGCTCCGGGGGGGGGGGGGGGGTATTGGCGACTCGCAACCATGCTCTTCATATGCATGCCATAAGACCGTCCTTGGGTCTTTTTTTTAAGGACGATGACCGATCACAATACTCTCTGCCTTATGACGGAGTTGGGGCGTCCTTTTGGGCGACCACAACTTTGTCAATTGGGTCGATAAAAGTAATGTCCCTTTTGAGTGTTCTGAACAATTTTTGGATGATTACGGTAAATTTTGGTCGATTTGGCTATTTTAAATTGTGGTAAATTTTGGTCGATTTGGCTATTTTTAATTTGTCGATCTGTGTGTCATGAGCAGTCCGGTTGTGAATGTCCTTTTACAAAAAAAAAATAACAGTTAATTGGCTGGTGGGTGTGTGCGCGCGTGTGTGCGTGTGTGGGTGTGTGAGGGTGTGTGTGTTTGTGTGTTCGTGTATGCGTGTGTCCGTGCATGCGTGTGTGTGTGTGCTGTACATTGTTCTTATTGGCTTTTTCAGTGTCATAGTTTTGATATTAATAATGCCAATAATTTTGTTATTATCATTTATTCTGATTGTCAACTCCACTATTCCAGTGTGTGGGTTTATATATTAGTAACCCAAAAGTAAACATATTCTTAGCAAATCTGTGAACAAATTTTAAAGAAGCTGATTTCAACTGATTTTGGTAGGTAAAGGTGTCAACATTTACCCAAAAAAATGAGTTATCGTAGGGGTGGGGAAATTGTTTTTTTCGGGAGTCAAAGGTTAATAAGAGGGGTCAAATTTAGAAAATTACTCCGATTTGGATAAAAAATGGTGGAAATTATTGATGGAGCTCATAGGATTAAAATAAGGAATAGTTTTGAGTGTCTTAAATGCTTAGTTCCCAATGTAGGGGGCACCAAAGGTCAACATCCATTGCATTCAATAAAAACGGTCATTTTCAGTTGTACATGGGTCAAATTTTAAAATTACTCCGATTTGGATACAAAAAAAATGGTGGAAATTATTGATGGAGCTCATAGGATTAAAATAAGGAATAGTTTTGAGTGTTTTAAATGCTTAGTTCTAAATGTAGGGGGCACCAAAGGTCAACATCCATTGCATTCAATAAAAACGGTCATTTTCAGTTGTACATGGGTCAAATTTTAAAATTACTCCGATTTGGATAAAAAATGGTGGAAATTATTGATGGAGCTCATAGGATTAAAATAAGGAATAGTTTTGAGTGTCTTAAATGCTTAGTTCTAAATGTAGGGGGCACCAAGGTCAAGCAATCCATTGCATTCAATCGGGCTTGACCTTGTTTAATAATAATGAGAATACCTAATATATTGTCTTTTATAAAGCGCCATTTCATTAAGATCACAGCGCTGTTGCCTATTATTATTACGCTGCCGTCAGGAAATCGTCACAATCATTTTGCTTCATCTAGGCCGGCAGCTGGCCAAGCGCACAATCCTATCAGCACTTAGATTGTAATATTCCCCATAACAGCTACCCGAATATCGCTTGGGTCGACGAAGCAAGTGAGGTAAAGTGCCTTGCCCAAGTGCACAACACATTGGCCGCAGCGGGGCTCGAACCCACAACCTTTGGATCATGAGTCGGCAGTCATATCCACTGGACCACATGTGCCCTCTTGTTTCCTCCCTACTTCGGTAACTAAGCACTTAAGACACTCAAAACTATTCCTTATTTTTATCCTTTGAGCTCCATCTATAATTGCACCATTTTTTGTCCAAATCGGAGTAATTTTTAAATTTGACCCCTGTACAACTGAAAATGATCCTTTTTATTGATTTTTGCTGTTTTTAGCCTATAACTCCAAAACTTTCGGCCGCAGATAGTATAAACTATACCTTTTTGGAATCCTTAAGATTAAACTATTAACTTGGTATACTTTTCAACATAATTGGATCAATTTCAAAATTTGACCCCTGTTATTGACTTTTGACTCCCAAAAAACCAATTTCCCCACCCCCTACGATAACTCATTTTTTTGGTAAATGTTGACACCCATACCTACTAAAATCAGTTGAAATCAGCTTCTTTAAAATTTTTCACATATGAAACTTACTTTAGGGATACTACAAGTGCTTTCACTAGGGAAAAAGTCGATGCATGCGTAAGCATACATGAACTTTATCGCTCTGTGTTTCTAGTTTTTGCAAGGAACACAGCAGTGGAGAGAATCTTTTGTTCTCGTGTGCATGTTATCTAAATAGTTTGATCTCGCGTGCTCAAGATACCTTGCACTGCCAAGAATTCGTAAAAAATAATGCACGCCTACAACATAACAATAGATAGCCTAGCTCTAGAAGTGTATATGTTGATAACGATATTTAAAAGCCGAAGATATAGTGGGGTAGATACATTGCTGTTCTGTTATAGCAGCTAAAACCTTCAAAATTTGGTGTAAGTAATTTAAAATAAATTCAAACTTCATGATCCCCTTTCGAGTTAAAGCAGTAGGTGTAATGTTTCATGATCATCATAGTTGCCCTAACTATGTGCAGATGGAGCAACTATTTTCTAGATTATGTGGACTTACATGTCTTTCCCCATATGGCATATTTTGGTGCTTTTGTTACCACTTATATAACGAGACATATATTAGCGAAGAACAGATACTAAAAATGTAGTTACTTACGTTTCCATCTGTAAGGCCACATTAGCAAGTGTCTTAGAATCGATACTAACAAAAGTGGTCATTGAGTTCTCATCTGTAAGGCCACATTAGCAAGTGTCTTAGAATCGATACTAACAAAATTAGTCATTGAGTTCTCATCTGTAAGGCCACATTAGCAAGTGTCTTAGAATCGATACTAACAAAAGTGGTCATTGAGTTCTCATCTGTAAGCCCACATTAGAAAGTGTCTTAGAATCGATACTATCAAAAGTAGTCATTGGTTCTCAACTGTAAGATCACCATTTAGGAAAGTGTCTTAGAATCGATACTAACAAAATTAGTCATGAGTTTCATCTGTAAGCCCACATTAGAAAGTGTCTTAGAATTGATACTAACAAAAATTAGGTCATTGAGTTCTCATCTGTAAGCCCACATTAGGATTAGAAGGTCTTAGAAAACTGATACTAACAAAATTAGTCATTGAGTTCTCATCGTAAGGCCACATAGAAATGTCTAAAATCGTACCAACAAAACTAGTCATTGTGTTCTCATCTGTAAGCCCACATTAGAAAGTGTCTTAGAATCGATACTAACAAAATTAGTCATTGAGTTCTCATCTTTAAGGCCAACATTAGAATGTGTCTTAAAATCGCTACCCCCAAAACTAGTCCATGTGTTCTCATCTTAGCCCACATTAGCAAGTGTCTTAGAATCGATACTAACAAAATTAGTCCATTGAGTCTCATCTCTAAGCCACATAGAAGTGTCTTAAAATAGAGACTAACAAAAGTAGTCACTGAGCTCTCATCCGTAAGGCCACATTAGAAAGAGTTTGGCTTAAAGCAAATGGCATATTTTTTGAAGAGCGCCCCCCATTTTCAAAAGTTTATATTTTGGCACAGTTAAGTTGGTAATTGTCTTAGGAAACTATACATGCGCACGAGATGTAAGAAAGCATAATTTATTTATCATAAAAATAAGCGATTGTAATTAGAATTGGGACCCAGATTGGACTTAACGGGCAGAGCTAGAAATATACGTTATTGTCCGTCCATGATGAAATAGTCCCACCTCGAGAAGATAAACCTCTAACTTGCTTTCCCTGAACCAATAAAACAAACTAATGGTGAGGCGTACACACGTACGTGCGATATTTTCCCGGGTATTTTCAATGGAAGGCCGTTTCCAGCAGCCCGTTGTTGAATTATATCGGATCTCGATAATAATTATTCTTAATTACAAAATTCCTTCGTTTGTGACACACAGACATTTCGAGTAACCATTCAACAGGTATAGTTTTCCTAGTCAGTACCAAGCAACGTTGTAAAAATCTCTTTTTTTTTTTTTGGAAAAATTGGGGTGCTCTTCAAAAAAAAATGTGCTAATATTGCCTTTTAAATCTCCTCTTAGTTGAAACCACTACCAATACAATATTGCGCACCAGCGATGGTCTGCGTGCTCTAGGACAGGAATTTTGTTAATTGAGTAGGCTTAAGTCATTTTAAATATAAAATAAACATTATATCAAATAATAATCTAACATGCATTATTTACTAACGTTGCGCGGAGCATTGAGACAAACCATTTTTTGAAATGGCAGCCTAATCAGACTTTTGAAAGTTTCCACGAATTGGGCAATCAACGCTGAAAGGAAGAAATCAGTAAAAATACAATAATATCAGCAAGAGATGATCGTGCTAAACTGTCCACGTTTGAAACTCCAAACAACGAAAAGAAGACATAAATAATTCATTCAATTTACCCTTCACGTTAATATAAAATTAAAAAGTACCAATGTCCTGTTTTGAGAGAGTTTTTAGAAACATACACCAAATATCAAACGATCTGCCCGAATGAATATCAATGGTACCTGTGTCTCGCACAGTGAGGTATTTGTAAGATGATGTAATATTAAAATATTTATTATACAACTTGTAAGAAATTTCTGAACTGTATTTATTTTACAGTCGTTTTGGATGTGGTTGAAGACCATGTATGTTTGCTGAAGAAAAGTGCAGATATCTCTAATGGAGGTGTCTTAAGGCGGTCTCTCTCACTTGAAGAAAGATGCTATTGCCAGAGAATAATGGCTCCTAAAGACGTATCGTACTTCCGATCCGGATCCTGTTCAGTAACCAGTGAAGTATCTGAGACCGAACTGTGGTTCGTTGATGATTTCAAGGAGCTTATACTTCCCAAGAACTGGAACAACCATACATTGGACATACTGCTAAACCGCACCGAATATTGCAGTAAGTTCTGTTCCTTGAATTCTTCTATGGTTTGTGTGTGTTTACCTTTGAAGTTACGAGTCTCCGGTTCATATCCTATTATCCGTGTTTATTAGTTATACATTTTTCTAGCTTCATATCTCATTATTTATTCATAGAACATTTTAAGTATAAAGAATGTAAGACATGTTGAATGTTCACTTGGGAAATGTGGAAAGAAATAGATTGCAACGGGAAATGTTATCATTTAATAAATAATTCAAGACAGAGTCCAGTAACACGAATATGATTTAAATGACATGTGTCATGGCAAGGGAATGATTGATTGTGCTAGCCAAACTATACAAAACAGGTGCAAACAATTTGGCAATTTAACCTAAAGAGACACTGGCATATTTGATAGATAGTGCACCCTCCAGATTTTTACAATTGATATTTTTGCATGGTTGTGGTTATAGCAGCTACAACTTCAAAATTTGTTGTAAGTAATTTAAAATGAAATTCAAATTGCATGATCCCTTTCGATTAAAGCAGTAGGTGTAATGGTTTCATGATCATCAAGTTTTTGCCCTAACTATGTCAGATGGAGCAACATTTTTCTAGATTATGTGGACTTAACATGTCTTTTCCCCATAGGCATATTTTGGGTTGCTTTTGTTACCACTTATATAACGATACATATATTAGCGAAGAACAGATACTAAAAATGTAGTCATTGAGTTCTCACTGTAAGCCACATTAGAAAGTGTCCTTAGAACGATACTAACAAATTAGTCTTGAGTTCTCATCTGTAAGGCCACATTAGAACAAAGTGTCTTAGAATCGATACTAACAAAGTGGTCATGAGTTTTCTACATCTGGTAAGCGCCCACATGAATAAAGTTCCCTTAGTAATCATACTATCAAAAGTAGTCATGGAGTTCCTCATCTGTAAGATCACATTAGAAAGTGTCTTAGAATCGATACTAACAAAATTAGTCATTGAGTTCTCATCAGGAAGCCACTTTATAAATGGTCTTTAGAATCGATCTAACAAAATTAGTCCTTGAGTTCTCATCTGTAAGGCCACATTAGAAAGTGCTTAAACTGAGTCTAACAAATTCGTCCGTGATTTCTCATCTGAAGCCCCTTAGAAGTGGCTTAGAATCGATACGACAAATTAAAGTCATTGATTTCTCATCTCTAATCCCACATTAGAAAGTGTCTTAGAATAGATACTAACAAAAGTAGTCACTGAGCTCTCATGCGTAAGGCCCATTAGAAATAGTTTGTCTTAAAGCAATAATGATATTTTTTTGACGAGCGCCCCCCCATTTTCAAAAGTTTATATTGTTGCACAGTTACGTTTGTATTGTCTAGGAACATATACCTGCGAACGAGAATGCTAAGAAATGCATATCGTCGCTGGCGGGAACCAACACTCATATGTACTCCAGAGGTCAAATGCACAACCTCACATGTAAAAGTGGGCCCCAGTTCTAAAAACTCATACGTGCATTTTGGTCACATCGGTTTTAGCTTTCAATTTCATGCCAATTATGATGTAAATCATATGGCACGTTATTTCAGAATCTGCAGAATTAATTACTAAATATTTAAACTGAAAACCTTTCTAGTGGCATGGCAGTACAATCAATTTATTCCGGTTTTTGGTTTCCTCTCGGAAATGTTACATATGAGTTTTGTCATGTCAACGTTTTTACTACATGTGAGGGTTTGCTTTTTAAAGTTCAAATTCACAGAAGGTTTTTCCCCCCACGACGAAGTTATCATAAACTAATCGATTTTGTTTGTAATTAGAATTGGGATCCCAAGATTGGACTTAACGGCAGAGCCTCGAATGCTACGTTTTATGTCCTCCATGATGAAATAGTACCCACCAGAGTAAGGGGATAAGACTGGAGGCGGTAGGGGGATAAAATGCAGGATAAAGATGGCGGTGTTGGGGAGAAGGAGCAGCGGGGGGAAAAGAGAAGATGAGAAGGCGCGGGGGGGACGGGGTGAGGGTGGTAGTGGGGTGAAAAGCATGGGTTAATGATCAGGCAAGAAGGTTTGCGGATTGGAGAAAGGGGAATCGTGTGCCGGAGTTGCGAGGAGGAGAAGAGCGAGGGCGGGAGTAGGAAGGTCAGGGAAGATTGGAGAGATTGTTTTGGAGATGTGATAGATATGGTGTGACAGAGGCTTAGGGGGGGAGAGGATGGGGTGTTTATTAAGGGGAGGGGGTTAGAGAGGTTGTGAGTGGTTACGGTGAGAGGGAGTGTAGGAGTGCGGAGTGAGAGGTGTAGTGTAGAGGATTGGTTAGTAGGGATGAGTGGGTGAGAGATAGGGCATAGCAGAAAACGTGTTAGGGCCAGGTGAAAGGGGACTCGTATGTCGGAATGGTGGGTGATGGTGATGTGGAGAGTAGGATCGGGAGTTGGGGGATGGCGGAATAAGGTAAGAAAGGGGTTTAGGGGCTGCGCGGGTTGTGAGTGGTGGGTGGAAATGGAGGGGAGCTGGTAGAGATGTGGTGGGGTGGATTGTGAAGATTGTGGGATAGTGATCAATGACACAGAGGGGTACAGGCTGCAGGAACAAGATTATGATTCCGGATCCCAGTTATATGGTGTAGGGGCGAATGGCTTGGCGTTGGTGAGGGGGAGTGGGATAGGGTGTAGGAGGTATGTTGGGGTGAGGGGATTAGGTGAGCGAGGGGGCGGTCCATGAGATAGGGAATGAAGTGGTGGATTGAAGGCACGGTCGCGGGTTAGTAGGGGAGTGAGGTGGGGGTGGAGGTGGGGCGAGCGGGGGTGATGGCGGTGAATTATGCAGGGCGGGTGTTCGTTGGGTGGGATAGGCTAGAAAGGAGTGGGGGGATGGTGAAGTGGGAGAATTGTAAGGGGAGTGTTGGGGGGTAGTAGGGTGGGGGGGATGAGTATGATGTAGTAGCGGATTGGAGAGGAGTGAAGTCGGTGGAGAAGGTGGGGGGGTTGTGGTCGCAAGCTACGAGAGATAACCCTGACTTGACTTTCCTGAACCCAAAAACACTAATGGATGAGCGTACACACGTACGTGGCGATATTTTCCCGTCTAGTTCACATTGAGGCCGTTTCCCACACCGTTTTAATTATTATCGGGAATCTCGATAATAATTATTCTAATTACAAAATTCCTTCCTTCGTTCGTGACACAAAGACATTTTCAAGCTTATAACATTCACAGTATATTTTACTAGTCAGTTACCAATCAACCGTGTAAAAATCATCTCATTTTTTTTGGAAAAATTGTTGTGCTTTCAAAAAAAAATTTGCTAATATTGCTTTTAAATCCTCCTCTTATTTGAACACTAATGCAAATGCATTTTGTTATACTTTTATTTTTCAAATAGTTTTTATGTGCTCTACTTTATGCCAATACAATATTGCGCACCAGCGATGGTCTTGCGTGCTCTAGACAGGAATTTTGTAACTTGAGTAGGTTTTAAGTCATTTTTTAAATATAACATAAAACATATATCAAATAATCTAACCTGCATTATTTTACTAACGTGCGCGGGACATTTGAGACAAATCATTTTTTTTTTGAAATGCAGCCTAATACAGAACTTTTGAAATGTTTTCCACGATATTGGGCATCAACGCTGAAAGGAAAGAAATCAGTAAAAATAAAATAATATCAAGGAAGAATGATTCGTAAACTGATCACGTTTCAAACTCCAAACAACGAAAAGAAGACATAAATAATTCATTCAATGTACCCTTCACGTAAATATAAAATTAAAAAGTACCAATGTCCTGTTTTGAGAGAGTTTTTAGAAACATACACCAAATATCAAACGATCTGCCCGAATGAATATCAATGGTACCTGTGTCTCGCACAGTGAGGTATTTGTAAGATGATGTAATATTAAAATATTTATTATACAACTTGTAAGAAATTTCTGAACTGTATTTATTTTACAGTCGTTTTGGATGTGGTTGAAGACCATGTATGTTTGCTGAAGAAAAGTGCAGATATCTCTAATGGAGGTGTCTTAAGGCGGTCTCTCTCACTTGAAGAAAGATGCTATTGCCAGAGAATAATGGCTCCTAAAGACGTATCGTACTTCCGATCCGGATCCTGTTCAGTAACCAGTGAAGTATCTGAGACCGAACTGTGGTTCGTTGATGATTTCAAGGAGCTTATACTTCCCAAGAACTGGAACAACCATACATTGGACATACTGCTAAACCGCACCGAATATTGCAGTAAGTTCTGTTCCTTGAATTCTTCTATGGTTTGTGTGTGTTTACCTTTGAAGTTACGAGTCTCCGGTTCATATCCTATTATCCGTGTTTATTAGTTATACATTTTTCTAGCTTCATATCTCATTATTTATTCATAGAACATTTTAAGTATAAAGAATGTAAGACATGTTGAATGTTCACTTGGGAAATGTGGAAAGAAATAGATTGCAACGGGAAATGTTATCATTTAATAAATAATTCAAGACAGAGTCCAGTAACACGAATATGATTTAAATGACATGTGTCATGGCAAGGGAATGATTGATTGTGCTAGCCAAACTATACAAACAGGTGCAAACAATTTGGCAATTTAACCTAAAGAGACACTGGCATATTTGATAGATAGTGCACCCTCCAGATTTTTACAATTGATAATTTTTGCATGGTTGTAGGTTATACACCACAAACTCCTTATACACAGTAGTCTATGGACAAACTGGCAACTTTGAGCCTGTTTTCTTTTCACATTTAAACATCTCCCCAGAGTAAATACAACGATACCACACCGAAGTACAAGCTAAAATCACCATATACACAAAGTTTGAACATATGGTTACCAGATTTTTTTTAGTTACGAATCGCCAAACTCGCAGCATGTCAAAAACGCCAGAACAAGATTTTCTTTTGTCGCTGCGGCTAGAAGTGGGCAAATCGATGTGAATTGCTACGCGGCGTATATTACTGTCCAAATGCTACGTAATTTGAGAAAACATACCATTTACCATGTCATTCATGCCATTCCATCACTTTCTTAATATAACCTATGCATTTTCATACATTTTAAAGCAGTTGTTTTAGATGCCATCAAGAAAGTAGTGCATTCAAGTTTTTTATCCTTACGGCAGCATTGTTTAGTGGTGTTTATATAGATTAGCGCTCACCAATTGCTTAGATTACCATTTTCGAGCAAATTGAAGAAATTTCAAATAACTGTTGCCATAAAGTTGGAATAATTTGTTTTACAGACCGCAATTTTAAAACATTTTTCTATTTGAACGCCTCAGTAGTCATGTTAGAGTAGGTAAATGATTACATAATGGGTTCCCACTCTCCGTATTGAATCTCATGCATACTTTTGAATGCCTTTTTTTTTTTACCTTAACAACAAAAACTGAAACAGAGGTTGCCATAATTATGCCCTCGTCCCACGGCATTGTCAATACGCCGAAAAATGCTTGCACGCGACGGGAAGGATAGCAAACCAGCCGCAAAGGCGCTGATTTCCTTGGGATATCGCAGAGTACGTTTTGTAATGACACAATTGATTACCAGACCAGATGATCGCCTAGACGCCGACTGCTGTAATCTGTGCCGTAGAGCCCGGAAAATGCCAACGCCGTCCTTCGTCGTTGTTTGTGGGGAAGACACTATGGAATCTTTTCCCGCCAAACTGTAAATCGGAGATTGCTTCAAACGGTACCGAGCAAGACGAATGTCGAACTATCCATCCCAACGTTCAACCACAAGTTTGATCGACTTCGCTGGGCTAGGAAACAGAAGATTTCAGCTCGGACACTGGCGAAATGTTGTGTTTCTGGACTATAGCCGTTACATCCTTGACCATCACGATGGAAGACAAAGGGTTCGTCGATTACGTGGTGGAACCTCCCGACGATTATATTCAGGAATCGACTCAAGATGGTGACGGCTCAGTGATGGTATATGGCCTGATTCATTATGGAGGAAAAACGCCACTGGTGGTGCCAGATGAAACATAACGCCGTCGTGTACCTGGGCAATCTGGAACCACGTCTGCCCCATGCAAGAAGGGTTTATGCCAACAAATTTCGGCTGCCACGACACAACGCCACGCCGCACAGGGCCACTGTAGTGAGGCAATTTTTGGGGCAGAGGGGTGGGAGCACATACCAGGCCTGCGTGCTCCCCTGATTTGACACCTATAGAGCATGCCTGGATGCCCTAGGCCGACCATCAATGACAGGGACATCTTCCTCAAACACTACACCTGTTAAAAATAAATTGTAAAAAAACAGGGATTTGACTGGCACTGGGACTCACAACTTGCAGAATGTAAAATAACCGAGTCCCCCGCAAAAAATACAACAGAAATCCATCGCAGGGAACGTAAAATAACCGGCGTCAAAATCTCCGCTTTTAACTGTATTGCTGATTTTTGACGATGTTAAAAGAATTAAAATGTTATTACAAATCCTCTGACCAAATTTTCACGTTGTGACTCCTGGCATCATACAAACGTTGTATTTAGGTTACCCGTTGTTGTAAAATAAACTATATTTCAAGCAAACACTGTTCGGAAAAGTCAAACGAAGGGAAACGTGAAGAAATAAAATCTAACCGGTTTATATTATTAATGTGCACATTCTAATGTCACCAATTAGCTAATCATCATACCGTAACCTTAAAGGTGCAACGAGAGATTCACTATCAGGTGTCCCTAAAAATTCAAAAGTACTGATTTTTGACCTGATGTAAAGCTTTAAATAAGAAATATCCCCATCTGTAAGGATTAAGCTGAGAAATGTTTCTTTGGTACAAAATTCTGAAATTTCTAATTTCGTATAGGAGCAAATACGAAATTCAGCCTATCTTTTACATTGAAACATAAGCGTAAGGATTAAGCTGAGAAATGTTTCTTTGGTACAAAATTCTGAAATTTCTAATTTCGTATAGGAGCAAATACGAAATTCAGCCTATCTTTTACATTGAAACATAAGCAAATCAAAATCATTTTTTTTCTTCCTTTTAAGACATTCTGTAGCCAAATACCAGGTAAGAAATCTATTGAGAGTCAAATCTATATGAAATTACTATTACGACACAATATTTGGGTGCCTCAAATCTCTCGTTGCACCTTTAATATATGTACCTTACATAGATTTGAACCAGGGCCTTAAGATTACAAGACCTAAACCGTATCCACTACACTACATGATTTTACTGATAGCAGATACTATATATACTATATATATATATATATATATATATATATATATATATATATATATATATATATATATATATATATATATATGTGTGTGTGTGTGTGTGTGTGTATGTGTGTGTGTGTGTGTATGTGTGTGTGTGTGTGTGTGTGTGTGTGTGCTTACTACTTTTTTCAAATTAAACTAAATATATTACAAAAAGGAGGAATTGAGTTCTACAAGATTTTTGTAAACTATTTTTAAAAATGATAGCGAAAATAAGATTTTGTCGGGGATTTTGCATTTTTAACGAGTTACTTACGACGTTATTTAACACACTTTATAGGTAAAATGATTTTCATAGTTAATATTCTTACTTTAAAAACAAGTTACAAAAGAACGTAAAATTACTGAAAGTATAGTAACGGTCAGCGTATGAATACTACCTTTTTTCAAAATGTGTAGTATTATTTTCTAGCCACTGTTTATTTATATTTTTCTGCTTCCAAATTTTAATTTTATGTTAGGTATAGGTAATAAAGCGTGAAGATTATTGAATAATTGGGGCTTAACGTAATTTAAAAGGTAAAGTCTGGTAAAATTAGGAATATTTTTAACAGTTCAGGAGTTAGCTCAGGCTCTGAACGATGAGTGGGGTGCTCTGCCCATTGACATCATAAATAACCTTGTGGACCGTACGCCACGACGTCTTGACGCACTGATTCATGCCAAGGGTAGCCATACTCGATATTAGTGACTGACTGACATCTAAAACTGTACTATTGAACATTTTGGATGCTTGAAATCACCCAAAAATGTGTTATCTGTAAAACTGCTGTGTGAAAAAATTGTAACAACAAACAAAATCCTTAAATCTGCTGTTCAAATACCCCTTATTCCTTTCAGGCTAAGGACACAATTCGTAAAGGGTTAATTGTGGACTAAGTTCATGGTGATCTGGTCGGAAGAGACTGATCAATCAAGTAGTGAGGCGATATACACCCTAGATATCATAAATAACTCATACTGTAAGAATCATTCCATAAAAGTGGTAAAAAATATTTTATTCCAACTTTATGAGCAACAGTGTACATTTTTAGCACCAGTCGTTTCCTCCTGCCCCTAGATTCACAACCCAATTTGTCTTTTTAAACTTGCATATATGCCTGTTATATTTATATTGTTGCTTTATTGTCATTTTGTTGGTTTCCGGTGTATCACATCCTGCTTGAGTTGGGATTTACCCAGAGGGTGTTTTGAGTCAATCCCACAATGCATCAGTTTTGGGAAATTTCACCTCATAGGGTCATGTGATTCCATAAAATTCCTATTCTTAACACATAAAAACCCTGACTTTAGCGTTCATTTTAGCCCACAAAGCATTAGTACTTAGAAATTTTAGCATGATTATGAAATATCTTGTGGTTCTTAAACTTTTAGAACACTTTTTATCCCTAAGTACTGACATGCGTTTAGTACAGTACAGCATACGCACATTGCAATGCATCATGGGATTGATTCACCCTCTGAGATTTTACCCAATTCGTGTCCTGGGTTTTATGCACACCTACTTTTTTTCTTATGAATAAAGTTTGATTGATAAATTAAGGGGATGATAAAACGTGCCCTTATTTTAAATCATTCTAGATAGGGATGAGTGTGCATCCAATCCGTGTGCTAATAATGGAACTTGCAACGACAGATTTGGTAAATACGTGTGTTTTTGTACGAATGGCTACACAGGTGAAACTTGTAGTGTAGGTAAGAATTCATGTTCTGTTGATGATTATTAAGAAGGTTTCCAAAGAATATATTCTGCGCATCACCCAATGATTTTAGTTTGCCTAATAGTTGCAAGAAAGATATTTTGATGGATACAAAATATTTTGTCCGAGTATTAGTATATCGGAATTATTACATTGTAAGAACATAAATTTTAATATCTAGTATACAACAAAACAATAATAATCGTGATAATAATAATAATATGATATGGCGCTATACAGAAAGAACACCGCCTTACAAAGCATGTAAGATAAAATAAAAATAAAATAAATCATCAGGAAATTAGTGTGCCTCGCAAGCCGTTGTAAATAAAAGATAATGGTGGACAGATGGCCTCTGATTACCACAAAGAGAAACTGAAATGTAATTAAAAGAAATATTTATCCTCTAGATCTGTTATGATACTAACAAAAATGAGGTGCTAGGATTACGTAATCCACCCCAAGGCAAAAAGATCCACTAGAATGATACATATTGTGACCCACTTCAGCACTCAATACTTATTGTTTGTGGCGTCTAAATGTCGAAAAAATAAGGCCGCCATACTTGATTTCAAGGTTTGTACGACTATAAGGGTGTCCCCAAAATAAATGCAATCCACGCAGTCGGTGCTATAATTTCAAGAATTACTGAGATATTCCAATTTTATAACGGATTGGAAATGACGAACTTATTTCGTACATCCTGTCAATTTTTGAGTCTGATACGGTTCACTAGTTTTGAAAAACAAAGGCATTTATGTAACCCGCTTGTCAAATTACCCCATTCCAAGGTTGCGTAGATCGTTGAAACAGGTGCAGGTTCACCTTTGAAAAGTGGAATATAAAATGTCTTTCAACTAAAAAATCTCTGGTACGAAGCCTGTTTGTTTAACAAAAAAATAAATGATTTCTTTTTTTTAATTTGTCTTTTTTATTATTCCACGGTCTTTTATGTCGTACAGTACTTTTGCCTATCATATTTGAATAGTAACTGAGCGAATTGGTAAATTTGAAAGAGTGGGGCTGACAAATCTGCGTGAATAATGTAAAATTGCAGCGGAAGGATTTTTAAACACCCCAAATTAAATCGAAATGGTTGGGGCTATAATTTCAAAATTATTTTATCCAATAAAATATTTGTACTTGTGTTATCACGTCCTTTCTGTTATCGTCTGTGTAGTATTTTTCCTCTTACTCATATTGAGAATAGTAACTTAGCGACTTGGCCAAACTTAAAGTTTTCATCTGCAGTGTGTCGGACAAATCCACGTGAATATTGCAAATTGCAGCGGGAGGATTAAATACCAAATAAACGGAAATGGTATGAATGGATGTTGAAGACCATTTGATATAATATGTTATAATTTTTGGACCATTTGTAGACACAAAAACAGCACAAATCAACCATGAAAACAAACTTAGTTAATCAAAAGCAATGTCAGAACTTTTCATTGTGCAACAGAGACCATTTTCCCCTTATTTGTCAAAGAATGTTGTCTTAAATGTTTTTAATATTAAAATATTTAGTTACAAGATTCTTGGGTTAATTGCAACCAAACTTAGGTAGTAAGGATAAGAAAGAGACAGGGAGAAAAAACAAAAAACAGAAACCTGCATACTTTAGCCTGCCTTGATTGTGTATCCATCAGTCAAACTTGGAATGGCTAAAATTGTGGCTTACTTACCTAATCGCCTTTGTTCTAAGAAACAGTGAAGCAAATCAGATAAATTTGAACAGTATGTGAGAAAAGGATAGGCCGTACAGACATCTCGCAACATGTTAACATTTAAAAAACAAAAAACAGGATTAGTCCAGGAGATTTTTGTAGTTAAAAGAACATTTTATTCAACTTTTCAAGGTGAAACCTGCCCTCAACGATCTAACGCAAAACTTGGATGGGGTCATTGACCAGCGGGTACATAATAGTCTTTATTTTCAAAACTAGTGAACCGATCGGACAAAAATGGGACGTTAGGATGTACGAACAAAATTCGTCATTCAGGAATCATGTATAAAATTGAATAATTCTCAGTAAATTTGAAAATTAATAGCACCAACTGCGAGGATTGCATGTATGTTGGGACACTCTGTATGGATAAAACAATACTTGCAAATGACCCGTAAGATCCCAATCTGTACCGTACACATTTTTAAAATTATATTATTTATGATTTAAATTATGCTGTAAATATTATAGAATGAACGTATATTAAATTTATTTTGATTAGACATCGAGGAGCCAGTAATTTTAAACATACCTATGGACATAACACAAAGTACTGACAACGGCTTTGCAATGCCATTGTCAGCTGGACACCACCAACAGGCTTTGGACAACTATGCAATCAAACTCTGACATCTAGTCATTCATCCCAGGAGGGTGTCTCAATGGACCTACCACAATACGTATACATCGACTTGACCCGACAGGAATTCAGTTCGAAGAGTTCACTGTAACCAGTGATAGGTAAACCATTTTGGTCCAGGATTTTGATAAATAGAAAAAACTACTGACGGACTTACTGTGTCAAAAAAGGCATTGGCACAAATAATATCCTGCCTGATGTCATCACATTAGCACCTAGTTTGGTCCAAGATTGGTGGATGTTCTGCGAAACGTGTACTGGCGAACACTATTGGGTGAGTATCGCAGTATACGTGGCCCATTGGGAAACCCACCAACTACTGGGAGCGGGACTACATCAGCCACAAGTACGCTGCCACGCAAATTCAAGATGGACGGATTTTCATCAGGCAGATGGCAAAAACTTTTGCCGGTCCATCAACATCTGGCTTCGCCGGTTTTTGTTCATTTGATATTTATCGGCATTTCTGTATCATTAATTTCAGGTGAAACCTAGTATTGGTAAAGACGCCTCAAAATCTATACACCAGCCGTGATAAGATCGCCGAAGGCGCGTGTCGAGGGCATCTTTGCGCAAATAGGGATAGTTTTGTGCAAGCATAGTGTGTCATCAAAGAACTAGTGGTGTCGCATGGGAAAATGTACCTATTAAAGGTGGCTGTTCCTGCTTTTTGTACTATCGTGTTCTGTACTTGATATACATAATAATATAATAAGAGCAGAGATTTATATGCTCCTGATGCTATTGGCCTCTACGCTTTCACAATTTTTCAGTATCTTGTCCTGACACTTGACACACTGACCATATTACCGTTGGAAACCACTTGGCGGTTTTGATGCTAGACGCGATAATGCATAGTCACGCCCTATTTACTGCTGTGCTAATATTGATGGTTACTCATTAAAACTGTATTTTTTATCTGTATCTTGATAAAAATGATTCGAAACTGAAATTACAGGACGACAATGAGAAAATACGGCCTTTCATCTGATACATCAAAATTGATACTACTTCGGCTAATCAGGGGACCCAAACACGATCAGAACAAGCACATTTAAGATTGCTGGTGCAAATTTATCTGTCAACCGAACCATTTCTTTACCACAAAAGAATGTCCGACAGTAACATAAAACAATGCTAACAGACATAGTAATCGCATTTTGCTCGTATCGCCATGGATATGCCAGGCGCCATTACATGGATGTAATTTATATTGTCTATTACAGCCCTCAGAATAGTTACGGAAGTTCTATAGCGAAAAATAGAAAATAAAACACACAAATAGAATATGCGGAAAAGCGATGCGCAGCAGATCCCCAGAAAGGGCGCTATAGACATTCTTTACAGGGAACTAAAAGTAAAGCGCATGCCTCCAATTAAATTTTGCGGAAACCCCGCCGCAGATGCAAGCACTATGTTCCGTCGTGTTCGAAAATTCAGCATTCCGAACCTTTGAGTTGATGTTTCCAGGCATATTTCATCTTTTTTATAACCGGTCATAGCCGATGGAAAGTATTTACAGTCCGGCAGTATCATAGTCAGGGCTCCATAGACACAACGGAATAAAGCGTGAAACTAATAGAGTCAACTGAATTGATAGCCCTATTGTTCATCATTGTTCCCGGCACTCTCAGCCCAGACGATATACAAAAAGTCTCCTGCCACACCGGTCGCGGTTTCCGTAACAATGACCAACTTTACCTGCATGAACACCTTATCCTTACGACTATGGATGCCTAAACATTTACGGCATTATTCCGTAAAGGCTAGTGAATTGGTAGTGGTCACGGTAGGTGGCTCATGTAACCTACCCAGTCACCACACAAGGTATTTTTCACAGAACGACGCATATCATGTTGCACACAACTTGTGTGTAGAAATGGAAGAAATGGTGCTTGTGACCAAAGGTAACAAATGACGTTGATTAACTTTTTAAAATCAGGTCAATCGTAAAAGCAGACAACATCATAACTGTTTAGTCATCACTATCATTATTTTATAATTTTGTAGCATGCCAATGTCTATTATTTTACTTATGTTAGATAACGAAAGCCAAAATAATAACATGCCAACTGATACGAACGTTCACTGACAGCGCATGCCAACGCCACTGTAACATGGACTACGCCAACCTCTTCTGATATTCGGAATTTCAAAGTCTGACATCAATCACAATCCTGGATCAATTTCTCAATTGGGCGACACAATAGTGACGTACACTTCGAGGGATCCATCAGGCAATACAGCTTCAAGTGTGTTTAATATTACAGTGCAAGGTATGAAATTATTTATATTTTAACGATATATTTTATAGCATACATGAAGAGACAAAATAATATTGACCATCATTGAGGGTCATTTATAACAATAGGGTGGTTTATTTAGATCACAGGCGAAATTTGATATTCTTGATTAAAGTAACTTTTGCACAAAAGAGTTCTATAACATGCGGTGGCATTTCTCAATTAACTAAAGATTCATGAAATGTTTACATTCGGACTCAAACTTAAATATTCTTCACTTGAAAACAATTGTCGAACTCTACTAAACTACTCGTAGTCCAACATTTTTTGATTTTCCAATATATCTCTTCCTGACGCATTACTCAAGCATTTTGATTAGTGGCTGCACATTAGTGCCGCGCCAGAGGGTGTTTTGAATCAATCCCATGATGCATTGCAATGTTCTATACTGTAGCGTACTACACATGTCAGTACTTAGGACAAAAAAAAGTGTTTTAAAACTTTAAGAACCACAAGATATTTCATAATCGTGCTAAAATTTCCCTAAGTACTAACGCTTTGTGGGCTAAATGAGCGTTAAAGTCAGGGTTTCTATGTGTTAAGAATATGATTTTTATGGGATCACATACCCTATTGTGGTGAAATTTCCCAAAACTGGTGAATTGTGTGATTGACTCCAAACACCCTCTGGTGCCACGCAGACCTAGTTGTGGTTTTGTGGTTTTCCCACTAGTAAATACATAGTTAAACACAGAGACACACATTATTTTCAGAGACTCAATATCAGTACATTCTACATTATTATGTTTTCTTCCCTGAACTGTGATGACTACATTAGACAAAACGGCTTATTATATTCGACGAAACGAAACAGGCTCAGTGCACCCATTGGATTACACGCTTTATTCCGTGATCGCACATTTTACACTCTGACGGAATAAATCGGGTACTCCATTGGGTTCACTAACCGTTTCGTTGCGTTTCGTCGAATATAATAAGCCGATAAAACGTACTCGATAATACAATCAAAATAATTATTACCAACTTTGCACTCTATCAGTACATTTCATTTGAAATATTTCATCTTCAGACTATGTCGATTACATTAAACTAAATGTACTTGATCAATTAATATAAAGAGCACAAAGTATTCTAGTACAACTCATGAGACCTGTGTTATATGTTTTGCCCTAACTTAGATATTGAAAATCCAGTGATCACCGGCATGCCCTCCAATATAACACAAAGTACGGACACTGGTTCACCAACTGCTACTGTGAGTTGGACGCCACCGACAGCTACTGATAATTCTGGTTTTCAGATTATTCAATCAAGTCACAGTCCCGGATCACTATTTTCAATGGGTGACACAAAAGTAACATACACATCGACTGATGTCACAGGCAATAAAGTTACAGAAATATTCGTTGTAACTGTGAGAGGTATGACTATTATAGGACAAGGCTACTGTCGCCACGCTATTTTTTGTTGCTAAGCCATGCATATCTTTGTCAATTAAATGAGCAAAACTAAATTAATATCAGTTAATTAGTGCAAAATTAATGAGATGATTTCCCAGGAGTAGTAATTTAAGAAATATTTAATTGATAAATAGCACTGATGGAAGCATTCACGTTCTGGTTGACTTAAGTGCACGACAAAATTAATAACCGCAGGTGAAGTATAGAGATGATATGCATTATTCGTTGCCTTAAAGTGGATTTAAGGAACTAGTAATAATTTTTTAAAATAAATTTAGAATCATTCCTTCTATGCTTTTACAAAAACAAATTCAAGTAAAAAAAACCATAAACTTTAACAGAACAAAACATGGTTTTATTCTTGTATTTTAAATAACATAATATTTGAAATATAAAGAGCAATTACTTATAGGCGGGTGACCCAATCGAAAACTTTGTCCACCCTCCACGGGAAATGTTTTCTTTTATGTTATGAGGAAAACACCTCAACCCCACCCTCCACCCCAAAATGCAAAAAATCCAAAAAAGCTGCACCGAAGTAACTCAAATTTGTCAATCAGATGTTTTGGTGGTGTGCATCCATGCTATTTTCTTCATTGAGGTCCATAGGTATTTAGGTCAACCCAACTGTGGAGAAATGTAGGTTGGTTCGTGTTTGCGAAAAAGGCGAAGGGGCCATCACTGAGAGAAAAGGCACCTGCTGCCTTGCAAGGCTAAGGGACCTTCCCCAACAAAAGAGGGTGGTGGAGATCAGACGCATCCCAGCTATTTAGCAAATTAACAAGATGAATTGTTTACAACGTAGCACCACGGTTAAAGCCTCTAATTCGAAGTCTGTGCCTCCTGAGTCAACATTGGTCTCTACCAATACATAATGGGTTGGTCCTAAATCTTACTGGACGGTCCATCCCTGATATTGAAAAAAAAGATGCATGGACGACTTTTTTAGACGCGAAGCTGCTTTTATCATCAGCACGTATAACGTCCAAACACTATCAACAACAGTCAAGAAAGAAGAACTCGTACATAAATCACAACTGTATGATATTGATGTCATCTGCATGCCATACAAGAACACCGCATATTGTGCACAGTGAACCTCTACTACATGCGATTATCCAGTTATTACAGCCTCTTCCTGTAAGAAAAATGCAGTTACAGGAGGTGTGGGGTTTCTTTTATCAGCAAAGACTCTCAAGTCATGTGCCAATCTTGTCAACTGTAAGTTAGCGCAGATGAAGCTTACCCTGGTGGGTAATGCTGAAACCACGGTCATTTGCTGCTACAGCCCTCACAACGAGCATCCAGATGAAACTGTCTCTCACTTTTACCATGAACTATCCACTGCCACTAGTACAATTCCGTCCCATTCACTTGCAACATCGAGTCCAACAGGAATGGAATGTACATGAAGGATTTCATAGAACAATTTAACCTTGTTACCACTAATAGAAGATTATAAAATCAAGAAAGTAGACTGCGGACAAACCGTCGCCCAAATGGAGAACTTGTCCAGCTGGACTACATTCTGGTCAGAAAGAAATGGAGCTGTTAAGTCTGATCAAGAGAAGAACTCAAGTCTGCAGCTTAGAAGCACCGTACTAAACCCACCCAAAAACTCAAAACAGAACCTTGATACCGCTAAAGCTGCACTTCATGATGCTTACAACGTGGTGCTCGAGGAGCAAATTAAGTCCAAGGCAGAAGCACTTGATACCCTACATCTTGAAAACAAGCATGCTGCCACCTGGGAGACCCTGAGGGAGCTGACTGATAAGAAGGGGTCCCCACTTATAAGAATCAAAGGTGAAACGACTGAAGAGCGCCTTGACACATGGTTTCAGCACTTTAGTTCTCTACTTACAACACCTACATGGGAAACAAACCAGCTGCCTTTTCAACATCGTTCATCACTCCTCCTCTACCAAAGAAAGGCGACCTCCAACAACCCCAAAACTACAGAGGAATTACACTGTCACCACTGGCCTCTAAGATCTAAAATCAATGCTGCACAACAGAATCACTCCTCACATAGATCCCATTCTCAGATAGAACCAGAATGGTTTTCGCAAAGGCAGATCAACACTGCCTCAGATACTTGCCCTAAGAAGGATCATAGAAGAGTTGAGAATTTCCAAGAGAAAAGCTTCAATTGTGTTTGTAGACTTCTCCAAGGCTTTTGACAGTGTCATCAGGGATGTAATGCTGCGTATTATCACCAGATGAGACTGTCAAAGCAATGGCCATCATGCATGATAACCCATCTAGCTTTGTGCAGACCATGGATAGGATCACAAAGGAGTTCCTAACAACTACTGGAATCCTCCAAGGAAATACTCTTGCCACCTGTCTCTTTGTAATCGTGGTTGATTACATCCTCAGACAGAGTCTTGACATCATAAACGACAAGCGACTCGCCATCAAACCCAAGCGTTCTAGACGTCACCAAAGTCAGCATCTCACAGTCAGTCAATGAGGAAGATAATCATCAACCTATCTGCACTACAGACGGTACCCAACTCAAAGAGGTCAGGGACTTCAAGTATCTAGGGTCCTATGTTGCCGACAACGAGAAAGACTTCCTGTCACGCAAAGGACAAGTTTGGAATGCTTGCAATAAACTACACCAACTATGGCAATATGGTATCTCCAATTCAACCAAGCTGAAGTTCTTTAAACTTGTGTAGAGAGTATCATGTTATATGTATCGGAGACCTGGACCATGAAGAAAGAGCTACAGGATAGAATGGATGACACCTACACCAGGCTTCTTATGCGAGTACAAAACATATCCTGCGTGAGCACACGACCAAAGCACAGATAAATGGGAGATATCCCTCCAATTTCATATTCTGTTTCCCAACGCCGAGCACGATTTGCCGGTCACTGTCATCGTGTGATTAATCAAGTAGTCTCAGACGTCACAGTCGGAGGTTACCGTGCCCAAACATGGTTCGCCGACCCTTTAACTACATTGATGTGATTGCCCGAGACATCCAGGAGGATCCAACTGACATCCCAAACTTAATGGCAGACAGCGGGACAGGGACATTTGGCGCTATGTTGTGAACAGTATCTCAGCTGCGGCCGCTAGATATGGTATGTGTGAGAAAACACCATATGAAAAATAAGTTCTTGATCGGGTCACCCACCTTTAAGCTGAAGCTTCTACAAAACAAACTACATAGGCCTATCTGGAGAAAATTAGTAAGCCATTAAATGTTTTTCATGTCATTGTAAGCGATTTTGTTTCTTATCATTTTATTAGACACAGAAACTCCAATAATTTCTAATGTTCCCGACAACATCATTCAAAGTACCGACATCGGTGAGTCAACGGTCACTATAAACTGGACGTTCCAACATCATATGACAATTCAGGTGATCAAACTTTGACATCAAGTCATAACCCCGGGGAATCGTTTCCGATTGGTAACACAATCGTAAACTATACATCAACCGATAGTTCGGGAAATACGGAATCAAAAACTTTTATCGTCTCTGTACAGGGTAAGATATCACACAATAAGAATTAATCTATTATATTTAATATGGAATCGTTCAACAAAAGGGTGTTGACTAAGGTGGTTTTTGAGTGCACTCACTTTGAGCCAATAAAATCTCAATGTGAACCCAGAACATGCACGGTCAGCTGTTGTTAACATCCAAGGATATAAATGAGACCCTGTACATTTGTTGCCTTACCATTAG
The DNA here is from genome assembly GCA_023653785.1 of Ophioderma brevispina. NCBI lineage: Eukaryota > Metazoa > Echinodermata > Ophiuroidea > Amphilepidida > Ophiodermatidae > Ophioderma > Ophioderma brevispina. The sequence continues at coordinate 92,752 of JAMKCH010023850.1, forward strand.
TGACTTTTGGGGCTATTTTTAAGAAAACATAAGTTAACACGAATTCCTGAAAGGGACATGACGTCAATGTTCTTAAGCACATGGTGTTTTTTTTTTTTTTTTTTTAATTGCTGATTTTTTAAAATACTCAAATTTTGAAAACCTTACAAAACTAACTTTGGAAATTAGGCCTATGACATACTTGCAGTCGCAGCGAGTGATTTCTGCGCGTGAGCATGCGTAACACTGATCTTGGGTCCAAATTCGGTATTGCGCACGCCAATCGCACGCTGCGACTGGATGTCATGGGCCTTAATCTACTTTGAGAATGAGAAAGTACAAAACCACCTTTTTGTCCCCCTGCAAAGGCAGTGGCATAGATTTTGGTTTTGGGGTTCAGTTTTTATCGACCAAAATAATTAAAAATTATTAGACACAATCCAAAAAACAAAAGCGCTTTTTGAAGTGACCATGTCCTCTTCCGTTATTATACGATAAAAAAGTCAGAAAAAACCCTTACAGTGGATTTCATTCTTCCCAAGGGACCCCATATGGTTTGGTTTGCTTTATGGCATATTAAAACAAAATTCAGTATTTTCGTCCCAGATTTCGTGGTTTACGTGTTAAACCAATGGCGGACGTCTGAAATTGGGAATTCTTGGCCCCCACCCGTCTACGACGCGGATACGTTGAGTTAACCTAATAAAATTGTAGGAATTTACGTAAGATTTGTACTTGGACTCAATTCCGATTCAGCCGACGGCGGTTGTTTCCTTTTAAGTCAACATTTATATAGTGTAGAAATAAATTACTATTTTAAAGTTAGGATTAAAGAACATTTAGCACAAATAATTTCCTTGTGTTAATTTTGTAAATGAATTTTGTCCTTGTATTAGAACAATGAAAACCCAGTCTCGTTGATGTACCCGCAAAACAAACCAACAGAACACCCCTGCCACTAGTATTGCTATCAGTTGGGAACTGCCTACAGCGTATGACAATTCAGGCTCACAGGACTCTGACTTCAAAGTCACATCCCGGGAGATGTTTTTCAAACTGGCAATACGATAGTATCCTATACATCTACCGATCCTGGGTAATGTTGCTACCGCCACGTTCGTTGTCAAAGGTATGAATCTGGCACTGATATTTTAGCGTGACTTGACACAATTTTACTGTACATGTAAACTTCCAAAATAAGTGAGAGTTCTTGCCGATTACCTGGGGTGGATATTGGTGTTAGTGATGTAAGGGTTCAACCCTTGGCCATGTGGAGACTAGGCTTTGTTGCCATAAAACAGTATGATGGTCATTGTACAAAAGTTGTACTAATGAATTCAGTTCTTACAAAAATCGTAAAAGACGCATGATAAAAGGCTAATGCCACAGTTGGTCGAGAAGATGTCCAGGAATAGTCTATGAGCCACCTAGATTTCCCCTCCTTCCCCTTAGGGATTTTCTTTACCATGTTTTCAGTTATCCAGGACCTGTTCGGGGGGGTTTATCATTAAATATGCTTGTAGGCCATTAAATTAGTGAAGGGTTAGTTGTGAGCGATAGGTCCGTTGCCATGACAACGAACTAATGAGAAAAATTTTGTGGGGTAGGCGATATGAAGCTTTCTTTGTATCATCTCGCCTAGGATCTTGCTCTCGCTCTCGGAGATCGAATCTCGCCCTCGGATCTCGCCCCCGGATCTCGCCCTCGGAATCTCGTATCTGGCGAAACACTGCCGCGTGATGCGGTCAGTGATAGATGGTGCTCCCCTCTCCCGAACTATTTCGTGGAAATGACTTTTTTTTTTAATTTAACAGTGGTAATGTGGTTTGTCTAATGGTTGGAAATAACCATTGTGGATTTTGCATATCCAGAATTTCCAAATCCATACAATGGTCACAAGACGGGTTTCAACGAGGAGGTAAATTGGGTTACAATGGACAGGAAAGTGAAATCTTCTAGCTAGTGGATTGGTATTGAGGATCGTGAATAACACAGTCACGAAGAAGGGAATGCTGAAGATGACTATTACACACAGCAAGGGACACATATTTGATAATGATAAAGAGGAGGAGGACCCATACCCACTGTTAAAAAAGGTTCCTAATTTGACCAGACTTACCTTTCAATGACCGGTAAACCCCAATTATTCAATAATCTTCACGCTTTATTACCTATCTAACATAAAAATTACAATTGGAAGCAGAAACAATGTAAATAAAACAGTGGCTAAAATAATACTACGCATTTGGAAACAAGGGATTATTTATACGCTGACCGTTTATATTTTCCGTACATTACGTTCTTTTGTCAATTACTTGTTTTAAGGTAAGATCGAACTATGAAATTGACCTATAAAATGGTTAAGTAACGTCGTAAAGTAACGTCATTTAAAATGCAAAATCTTATTTTCCCTATCATTTTTTAAAAATAGTTTAAAAACGCTTTCTCATCCTTTTGTAGTAATTAGTTTAATTTGAAAAACGTAAGTACAACACACACACACACATATAATGGATATTGGATTAGCATTATACTATTAGTAAAGTCGTGTAGTGTAGTGGATAAGGTTTGGTGTAATCTTAAGGCCCCCCAGGGTTCGAATCTATGTAAAATATGTATTAAGTATTATTACAGTATGATGATTAAGTAATACTGACATTAGAATGTTACATTACCATATAAACAAAGTGTATAAACTGTTTTAAATCTTAATTTCTTTCACGGTTCCCTGGGTTTATGCTTTTTTCTCAATGTTTGCTGAAATTATAACGTTTTTTACAACTACGTGGTAACTTAATACAACGTTTGTATGATGCCCTAGCTAAACGTTAAAATTTGGTAGTACGATTTGTCAATAAACGTTTTTTAATTCTTAAGATTGTGTTAAGCAAGTCTAAAACCAACAATAACGGTGAGGCTGAGATGTTACGCCGTTATTTTACGTTCCTGCAATGATTTTGATTTTTACGCTAGTTATTGTACGTTTTGCACGTTAGTGAGTCCCAGCTGCCAGTCCAATGCTGTTTTTTTACAAGTTTATTTTTAACAGGTATGAATCATTTAGATCTTCATTGGAATTAACTGGGGCAGTTAGATAAAAGAACATACCTCGACACAAACTTTGTATTTGTGTTGTTTAGCTACAAAAATATTCAAAAATTTTTTTTTTTTTTGCCCCCCTCAGAAAATCATTTTCGAGACCAGTGTTTACCATGGTAACGACCATAATGTGACATTTTATTATCTTTTAAGATAAATACCATTCTTGACTGCAATGAATAGAAAGCTTAAGATACACATGAAATTGGACAATCAGACAGGTTTTTATGTAATAGTACTTTGCACCCACTACCAGTTTAAAGGCAAAGAAGCAGAGTCTGGCAGGATACGGACTGATGCTAACAGAAAAACGTGATGGATGAAAATCCCTAAATGGGGAAGTTCGGTTATTGGCTCAATGTTTTTTCAGGTCTGCCTTTGATAAGATCCTGCTGGTATGGAAATACCAGCCACTTATTATACTTATTATTTTGGGCGCTGGTGGGAAATGGAAGTACACGATTTTTCTATCGATCGGTTTTAGTTTATTAAGGACATAAGCAATAATTTCTTGAGCGTGTGCAAAAATTTCGTGAAGTGCTTGTAGAAATCCAAATGGGCCGCCAACACTCTTAAATTCATTCCAATGGCCAGAATCTTAGCTTCTATACCCAGGTTTTAAAGCACGGAGGATCTACAAGACTGGTTCTTGATATGATTCGATCACAACATTACAACCAAAGCCAATATGGCCACTCCGAAATGCAATATGATCAGAAAAATCATCAATTGACCTACCCATCAAGCATTTGTGATCATGGACCAATTCTGGGCTTTATACCAAGTAGGAAATCATACCTGATATTTCTAGTTGTGTTAAACAAGCTTAAAAAGTCAAGATGGAAGACACTATGGCTACCTTTTTATGTCATATTATAATATAGTTGGCCCTCATTTGAATTTAAGCATGTTGTCAAGATTAAAAATACCAGATACGAGTTTTCATAATGTTCAAGACATACATCACACTTTAATTTAAACTTTGATCATTAACTTTGATGCCTTATAGCTAAATTAAAATAAGAGATGTATCGTAATTTTTACGTTTCATAAAGATAAAAGTGCAGCCATTTTGGACTCAATCTAACATATTTAATGTAACCAAACAAAAAAATGCCAGATAAGGGACGTTAAATGGCCAAATATTTTAAATCCCATACTTAATGTACCACCTTATAATATAATATTAGTTAATGTAACTTCATCGCGAAACCCGGGGACGACTAGTTAGTATATTCGACTAGAGGTGTTAAAAAACACTGGCAGAGATTGTGTTCCACTGTAACCCAGATTTTTGAACAACCGGCAGGAAGAATGTTTAGATGTTTAGGTGTTCAGGATGTATTCTCATAAATAGATACACTTAAAGCGGCAACTGGCACCATTTTCACAAAAAAGAAATTTCTTCAATTTGCTCTGCAAATGATTATAGTCTAGGCCATTGAGAGAACAGAGATATATTTTACACATAAAAAATAAACATTACCCCCCAAAACAGATAGGGGACATTGATTGAGGATTAAGACATCCAGATAATTGTATTGCCAACTTTTAAGTTTTCCATAACACTTTAATCAACAAATCTGTATATTACATTAATAGTTTTGACTCGTACTCACTGATATAAACCGACAAACTGTGCATAGGTGGGAAACATGCATACGGTGCGTTTTCTGTGTTAAACGCCATTTTCGTCGTCTGCTGAATTTAACGTCGCGCGGCGACGGTAAATTATAAAAATCGTTTGTTACGTCATAAGGAAGCTGAAATTGCTGTTTAATCATTTCGGGGTAAAGGTTTTTTGTATCAAAAGCCTTACAAACCATGCAAAAATATCGATTTGAAAAATCTTGAGGGCGCAATATTTTTCAAATGTGGCAGTGTATCTGAAAGGAGTTAAGATCAGGTTTGAGGGCCCGTGCATGACTTTGAGAAGCCATATTGGATTTGTGCCAATGCTATGATCTCAAATTACATTACTAACACTTCTCGTGCTTGAAACACACCGGAGTAGTACGCCAAACATTTTTGTTTCCCAAGATATTTTAGTGATTTTGGATATGGAGTCAGCCATATTCGATTTTCAAAAGCCCTAAACTAAAATCTACAGATATAAAAAAGTTTTTGTACCCATTTCCATCCTTAGGCTGTGTGCACAAACGTCACTCTGACCTACTACAGACAATTTGAGAATATGACTACACGCAGTTGGCTAAAGCCTAAAAAATTGTGTTGTTTGGGTGAAGGAGGAACTATTAGGGTCAGTCGGTCGGGTTAGACCCTCCTCTCGGGTCCACGGTTGATAAAAATGCTAAGCGACGAAATACACTAGACTCTTAAACATATCCTACTCCCAATGTGTAATTCTCAGGCGCCTGTGTAATTCGCGTCTGTGGCAAATTTGATCGTTATTATAATAGAGGGCCGCAAGTAGATATGAGGCACCGGCATGTCCACTGGGAGGCAAGCTGAAAAGTCTTAAAATTTTTAGTTTAGCATTATCTTTGCACTCAAACCCAGAACCGGTGCAGAGACTGGGTGACAGTCTATCGGTTGGAAGATTGGAATTCCTTATTCAATAAAACGTTTGCACTCTATTGAATTTTTATTTAGGTTGTGTGCGTTGTTGTTTGTGCGCAAAGTGCGATTGTCACTGTGTACGATAAGTATACTACTACCGTGTGAATGAAGAATGACATAGTCCGCCGGGAGCACGGTCCTGGCTCCATAGACTACAACTAAGCGTGAAGCTAATGTTGCGTGAAAGAGTCAATTGAATCGAGTTGTAGGGTATATATACCGTTGTGAGCTGAGACCATGAGTACGGCGCGGACTATACATACTTCTAACCGTTGTCAAAGTCTTTATTCGGGTTCGGGGTTTTTTTTAATGTAATTTCAGCCAATATCATCATTTGGGTACCCAATATGCAACTAGGAATTGTCACTGGCTGGATTTTTCTATATAGATTGGTGTTGATGTTGAACCCTTGCATGTTTCAATCAAACCATCAGTGTGACCACATTTTGACGTTCCAGGAGTGATTACGATTTTGCATGCAAATTTACAACTGGAAAACAATGTCAAAATAAGAAGAAGAATGAGGAAACGAAGGACACAAAGAGAAATAGGAGGAGAAGGAGGAAGGAGAAGAAGGGAGAGTAGAGTAGTAGTAGTGGCTTGTTAGTTGATTGAGGAAGAAACAAAATTAATCAAGTTGTTTACAACAGATACAAGCACTGTTACTGAGTCATCGTTCAACCTTGTTTAAAAATTTTTTAAAAAAGTGTTTAAAAAGTAAACAACTTGTTTCAAAGAAATTAAACAGTTGTTAAAACTCAGCATCAGTTGTTCTTAAAACGTGCTTCATGTATTTTTTTTTAAACAAGATGGACGATGACCAGCTGCTGGGAAAAAGTTGTAAAGTTTGGGGGCCTTTCTTTGTCTTATTAAAGGTAGTGTTATTTTCACTCTTTATTGGTTCCGCTTTATGGATCCGCCTAGCGTTCCTTACACTATTTTTTTTTCTGGCTTACCTTATACAAAAATGCACGATGATTTCTATTTTCGTGGGCTGATCAAAATGGTTGCAATCATACGGAAGATCTTATAAACGTTTTACTTTGTTATCAATAATATAGTGTCATTTATTTTGCTGACTGAAAGCGAGAGTATGATTAAATAGCTGGCGTTTTGCTTTAACTGAGAGCAAGTGTGATGACAATTTTAAACCAATTTTTTAGAATTTGTTTTGAAACAATATTCCCAGAGAATCTGGCTGTTCAATGACAAACTTAAGGGAAACATTATTAATGTGCAAGTTGGGATAGTTTTATTTACCAAAATTGTCTAAAACACCTTGCATATTTCAACACTGCGGATATGTGCGGTTTTCTCCAAGGGTCAGGTCGTCCACACAATTCCAACATTTTGTTTTGATCCAATAATATCAGTAGTAATCATAATAAGAACTTAAAAAAACCGAAGGGCCACAGTTTAGTACCTTGAGGTAACCCACCTTTTAGGACTTCAAAATTAGAAAGGCACTGACAATATCGAACGGCATTAATAAAATCGCACAACCATGGAACAATGGTTCCTCGGACTCCAATGCTGAGTCCGTGAGAACCACTGTTCCAATATGTTGATTTTATCTGCACCAGCATGTAAAAAGTGAAGAAGGCTTACAAGATAATGGGATGTGGAGACGCATTGATATTGCCAAATGCTGAACATCTACAGTGCCCTATTATCTTTCAAAAACCCATAGTAATAAAAACCTCGCTGCATTAGCAAAACCATTGTCAGTGACACTGGTTAATTGAACAACTATAGAAGCCTGACTTGTTGGAATATGACCACATAGCCTTTTGGAGACCACGCCTTCTAAATACTTAACCATTCAAAATATGAAAGGGGAAGAATAAACTCATAAAAAATATATAGTTTTTTTTCTTTGTTTTTTTTTTTTCTTTTTTTTCTTTGCATGCAATATACGATTTATGTGAGAGCACTATAGCCTATAGGCTGAATTTTCATCCCAAGTTTTCTTCCTCTCTTCTTGACTGTGAAAATCCCATTGACAATGTTGAAACATAACGGCCTTGCGTAACTAGCAATATTTGATAATGGTTGATAGAATTTCTGATTTTTGCAGGCAAGGAAATCAATTGCTTAGGTATATGATTATAATCAAACTTTCATGGTTGACATGGTGAGTGAGGGTGCAAGTCATGAGAAATGCACATACCAAACTCATTTCGGAAAAAACACGCATCATTGTTGTCACAATTTTCTTGTCATGCTCACAGGTATCCTTGACAGCCCTGGGTATGGAGGATAATCAATAGCCGATTCGAAAATCTCACATCAAGCATTTTTTCGAACGCTTACCCATCAAAGAATGCAAGATTGAATCTGGACTCCCGTCACTGGATGCCGGCATCGGCTGAACATAATGATCCCTACTCGTGGATTAATATTGATTCTTAGTGTCCATACCTAGTAGGCTCATTCTCAGGGAAGCGGAACTATTTATAGATGGTGGTGAGCCTTTTATGTGCAATATGATCAACGTGGACAGGATTGGTGTTCGTAATGGATGAGGCAGGGAGAAATAAGGTGAATATAATAAAATAAATAACATAAACAAAGAAACGATTTTGATAGACTCCAGCATATAATGTGCTGTAGGGAGATCGCTACAACCTTCCTAACATTGAGCCGTGACTTCCTAAATGGAATAATGCCGGTACTATGGGTGGCAGAGGAATAAAGGTAAAGAGCCTAATCAAGGCGAAACAATGGCCCATTGGGGATTGAAACTCACAACCTTTGGCGTGCAGGTCGGCCTAGGTCGGTCGGTCGGTCGGTTCGCTTTCAATCCGCTCGACCTGACACTAACTTTATACTAGTCAAATCCTTTGGTAGAAACTATTGGCCCGATTAAAGAGTACGCCCTCATTTACAAAAACAATCTGAGTTTTAATCTACGATTGATAATCATAATAGTCCTCAAAGGGGAGCAGATTCTGAAGTTCAAAACGCACGAACCAAAAAGTTGAGTACATATAGGATTTTTTTTTTTAAAAAAGATAAATGTTTGAAGTTCCCACCAAAAGTGTTTTTTTTACAATGTTTTATACTTACCGTTTTAAAACAATATGGCTGAATCAACATAAAAAAATTTGCATATGTTTTTTTAAAACTTAGTACTTATACAAAAGCTGCTCTAATTAAATAGGAAGTATATTCCAACATGCGACTTTCTTCCACTTTGTAGTCAATATTCACGAAAATTAAAAGGACATACTTCTTATTTGCGAATTCAAAAATACACTTCTTATTTGCAAATCCCTCGCTGTTGTAGAAATTTTCATATTTTTTTCTATTTTGCTAGAAATCACGCAAATACGGTATTTATCACAAAGTCAAATCTTTAAGAAGAATGTTTGCTTGAATGCATGTACATTACAAAAAGGATACCGGCAAATTTTTCATAATGGGCTCAAATATGTTAAAAGGAACCAAACAGAACACAAATGAAGTATTTCCCTTCAGGGGTGACCCAGACAGAGACTCAACGAAGTTTTCCAGATTCTCCGGCGTCCAATTTTCCGGCTCGCGAGCTCGCCAGGTAGACCATATTCTTTCCCATCGGTTAAATTCTGAAGGGAGGGCGCGAGGGGCAACCGGGGGACCTTCTCCTTCCCTTTCTTCTCAATCTTTCTTCTCTTGCCCTTCTTTTTCCCTTTTATTCTCTTTACCTCTTTTTCTTTTTCCTTTCTTTACTTCTCCAATTGTTCTTCCTTTTTGCTCCCCTTCACGATTTTGGGTTACGACACTGACCCATGGTTGAAGCCACTGTTCCCTTTATTGACCGACCCCAACCCTCCTCCCGACCCAATTCACATAGCAGGAACCTGTTATAACTGGTAGATGCTATTCAGCAGGTACCTGTTATAACTGACTCAATGTATACACTACATACAGTGCAATACAGCAGGTACCAGTGGAACGGGTTACTGTTCCTTAACGTATTGTACACGCGTATTTCCAACCCTGAACTTAGTAATGTTTCTCCTTACTCTAAAATAATATTGAAATAGATTTATTTTAAAAAGGCCATGGCTGGATTCGAACCTGTGATACCTGCATTATAAATCGATGCTCTTATCCACTATACTAGCGAGGTAGAAAGTGGGAGGAGATTGATTTTAATCCTACATATTAAGCTTTACGGAATAAAGCAATAATACTATTGTGATATGATAGCACTGTATGCAGTGTATACATTGAGTCAGTTATAACAGGTACATGCTGAATAGCAATAGCATTTACCAGTTATAACAGATTCCTGCTATGTGAATTGGGTGTCCTCCCTGTCCGAATTAGAAAGGAAGCCTGAAATATTATAAGTTTTGGCTCGCTCTTGTCTTCAGACCGATAACGTTTTGACGAACGAAATCAACCTTTTTCGTCCACCCCGTTACGAAAGGATTTTCGTTAAATGAACTTGTTGATCTATTGCTTTGTTACTATATAGGATCCGGTTCTTAACATTATTAATTAAGCCATGGATCAGTATGAACGGGGTTTACAGGCAAATTTATACAAGTCTGGTGTACGTGTGTTTTCTTGCATTTCAGTTTTGCAACCTAAGCCATTGGAATAAACCACTCCGGAGTGGTTTTATTACAAAATACCTGTTTTACACACAAATAAAATAGCACTCTTCCACAAGTCACTAAATCACGTACCAATGTATGAATCGTCATATTTATTCTTTATTTAACAACATACGTCTTCTGTAATTGATATGGTATGAATAAAATAACAACAGTAACTGAATTAAAGGTGCATTTCGTGATTCCAGCACCTTCTCAAATTCATTGTTCACTAGATATCCTTGAGAAAAGCTGATTCCGAACTGTTTATTTGATCCCAACCTTGCAGTTTCGCGTTATGAGCAAATGTTTCCCACGGTCCCATAGGCCACTATGCTATAATTTCTGGCCGTTTACGGACAAAAAAAAAAAAAAAAAAAAAGTTAAATGAACTTGTTGATCTATTGCTTTGTTACTATATAGGATCCGGTTCTTAACATTATTAATTAAGCCATGGATCAGTATGAACGGGGTTTACAGGCAAATTTATACAAGTCTGATGTACGTGTGTTTTCTTGCATTTCAGTTTTGCAACCTAAGCCATTGGAATAAACCACTCCGGAGTGGTTTTATTACAAAATACCTGTTTTACACACAAATAAAATGTTTTAGACATTTTCATTTCAGTATTCCTTCTGTATTTAATACTTTTTAATCACATTCGAACCCGTACTTTCGCTCCCGTCCGCATGGATGCAATAATTAGGGCATTTTGAACCGCATGATATTGGAATGCTGAACACCTCAAGCGAGCGATATCAATAGCACTCTTCCACAAGTCACTAAATCACGTACCAATGTATGAATCGTCATATTTATTCTTTATTTAACAACATACGTCTTCTGTAATTGATATGGTATGAATAAAATAACAACAGTAACTGAATTAAAGGTGCATTTCGTGATTCCAGCACCTTCTCAAATTCATTGTTCACTAGATATCCTTGAGAAAAGCTGATTCCGAACTGTTTATTTGATCCCAACCTTGCAGTTTCGCGTTATGAGCAAATGTTTCCCACGGTCCCATAGGCCACTATGCTATAATTTCTGGCCGTTTACGGACAGAAAATAAAAAATTGCGAATTTCTTACAGATACGACAGAATTTGCATGTAAGATCTTCTTCTTCTTGCGTATGAGGCAGCAGCTAAATATGTTGTAGACAGTGGAGCCAGCTCACTGTTGATTGGTTGGGACTTGTGAAGTCTATGTCCACCAGTGGACGAAAGGTAGGGCACCCATTGAGAATGTGATCCGCAGTCTGTGATGGAGAACCACATTGGCAGGCTGGAGATGGTCGCAGCCCCCATCGGTGCATATTGCTGCTGAAGCGACCGACTCCTGTGCGAATCCGGTTTAAGGTGACCCATTCCTTGCGTGGAAGATTGCTACCAGGTGGTAGTTCTGTCATAGGCGTAATAGTGAGTTGGTCTGGTCTTGAAGTATCTAGCCAGGCAGTATTCCATGTCTGTAAGATGTTGAATGGGGGAGCTGGAGAGTTTAACAGCGTGTCGACAAAAAGGTCGACGAGAGCAAAGTCTCTGTCTGCCAAGCTGGTGTGATTCTTTGACAGTGTTATGCAGCAGGTGATTGTTGTCCAGCACAGCCTTATTCGCCATTTTGTGCGTGTGGTGTTCTCTCCGAAGCACTGCAGGTGCAATGCCTGCAAGCACTGGCAGAAACTCAGATGGAGTGGGACGGAGGCAACCAGTAATGGTTCTCGAGGTCTCGTTGAGTGCTGTGTCCAGCTTCTTTGTGTGAGAGCTGTTGCACCATGCTGGGGCGGCATATGCAGCAGCGCTGTAGACCAGAGCCAAGGCGGTGATGCGAAGAATCGTTGGGCTGACACCCCATGAGGATCCAGCAAGTCGGCACAGGAGGTTATTCCTTGAAGATACCTTGGCACATACGGACTCGAGGTGCTGCCGATAAGTAAGCTGCCGGTCAAGCTTCAATCCCAGATAAGTTGGGTGTAGGGTTGTATGGCATTGTGGTTGATTTGAGGCTGGCGATGAGCCTCTTTATTGTTGAGATGGAAGGCAGTAGCGGTGGTCTTGGCTTCACTCAGCTTCAGTCTCCAGGTCTTGAGATATGCTGCAAGTAGGGCCATATCTGCAGTAAGTGTACTTTCTACCTCTGTCCAGCTGCTGTCCGAGTGAAGAAGGGCAAGATCGTCAGCGTAGCCATATTGTCTAGATGTTGTTTGAGGTAAATCGCTGATATACAAGTTGAACAGCATGGGAGCCAGTACAGATCCTTGTGGTACTCCGTTCCTCAGACGGCGCAGGCGACTACTCTGCCATCACTGGTCTTGAGAATAAAGCTACGGTTTGCAAGCATGTTACATATGAATTGTACAAGGTCTGGGATGGTCCTGAGAAGCTTGAGTGTCAAGCCCGGGTGGCACACGGTAAGGTCCACCAAGATGACACCTGCCTTACGCTTTTCAACGCTTTCCTCAATATCATTTGTGAGGTTTACAATCTGGTGGACAGTGCTCCGGCCATGGCGAAATCCTGCTTGTTCGTCTGGCAGATGGGGTTCGACGACGGGCTCCAGCCGGACCAGGATAATCCTCCACAGTAGTGATATTGGGCGGTAGTTCCTAGGGTTGTCGACAGGCTTGTTTGGTTTGGGGAGAGCGATGATAGTAGCCCTCCGCCAGATCTTGAGTAAGGACTGGTTGGTAAGGCAATATGTGTAGAACTCCAGGAGCCATTCAAGACATCGTGGGCCGCATTGCATCAGGAACTCCGCTGGTATGTTATCAGGCCCCTGCGTCTTTGCACTCTTTAGTTGGCTGATAGCAGAGGTAAGCTCATCTAGTGTGAGAAGGATGTTGAAAGTGACCCGTCCACGCCGGGGGCTCGACGAAGTTTGGTGATCTCTTTATAACAGAGCGAGTGTGATCCTTATCAATGTCCTTGAAACGACCATTTGCGAGGAGTTGCTCAGTGATTGAGTTGGCAGACACTGGACATTTCGATGGTTTGGAAATTCTGCCGGTAAGGTGGGTATATATTCTCCTTCCAGCGCTCACGACGTTTCCTGTCCAAGCAGTCTGTCAGATCTAAAGGCTTGGATGACGCTTCTTCCCCGAGTTCGGAATTAAGGAAATCATTGAAAAGAGTATCACATTCCTCATCCCACGATGGGAATTAACTGCGACGACAGCCACGTGGGATGGTCTTCTTTGCTATATTAATAAAGAGTTTACACAATGCTGTGTAAGAATTGTCCAAGTTGGAAAAGGATGGTGTCGAGAGGTTGGGTACTTCTGAATCCACCAGGTTCTTAAACTGGTCCCAGTCTGCCTTGCGGAAGTTTCACCTTTTCACTGGCTTTGTTGGTACAGGCCTAGCAAGGCTCTCCTGAGCGATCAGTGATGGTCTGTGTTGGGACTTCTGAAAGCGGTCGAGAACAGTACGGTGAACAGAGATGGTGTCCATGTTTGCAAATGCAAGGTCGGTATTTGTAGTTGTGTTCCACCTTCCATAGTGGGAACTGTCTGGTTGCTTGGAGCCGTGCAAAAGTTGTACGACGGATGTGGAAGCCCAGTCCTCTAGGATAGCTCCGTCAGGATTGGTATTCTTGTAACCCCAGGTAATGTTATGACTGTTAAAGTCACCAGTGTAAATGCAAGGTGCACCATAAGTAGGTAGAGAGTCTGCTTGAAGCCGATGGTTAGGTGGCTTGTAGACATTGGTGACATTCACACCTGCAATTTGGGTCGTTGCCCATTCCAAGGTGGAGTCTGCAGGTGAGGTTGCAATTTGTTTCCATTGAGCTGAGTTACTAACAAAGGTTGCAATCCCATGGGTAGCGCTCTAGGTATGCGCAGGTAGATTGTAGCCGCAAATGTTCAGGATGGAACTGTCAGTTTCGTGTGTCTCTTGGAGGAGAATCGCTGTGGCATTATGCGTTTGTGTAAGGTGTTCGATGATGTTTATCTTTGCCCCAGTGGGAACTTCCACGTTCAGGTGAAGCATTGAGAAAAAAAAAAAAAAAAAAAAACAGTACGGTGAACAGAGATGGTGTCCATGTTTGCAAATGCAGGTCGGCTATTTGTAGTTGTGTTCCACCTATCCCTGTGGAACCTTTCTGGTTGCTTTGGGGATCGTGCAAAGTTGTAACACGGATTTGGAAGCCCGTCCTCTAGCGATACTACGCTCCGTTCAGGATGGGTTAATCGTTAACCCCAGGTAATGTTTGATGTTAAAGTCACCAGCGTATATGCAATGTGCACCATAAGTATAGGTAGAGAGTCTGCTTTGAGCCGAATGGTTAGGTGGCTCTGTAGCACATTGGTGACATTTCACACCTGCACTTGGGGTCGTTGCCCATTCCAAGGTGGAAGTCTGTTCCAGGTGAGGTTGCAATTTGTTACCATTGGGCTGAGTTACTAACAAAAGTGGCAATCCCAGTGGTAGCGCTCTCGTGTGCGCAGGTGATGTAGCCGCATGTTCATCCGGATGGAACTGTCAGTTTCGCGTGTGTCTTTTGGAGGAGATCGCTGTGGCATTATTCTTTTTGTAAGTGTCGATTGACGTTTATCTTGCCCCAGTGGGAACTTCCACGTTCTGTGATGCATTGAGATACGCATCCTGACTGACATCCGTATTGCCTGCCCTAATAGGGCATGTGTTCCAAGAGCTGACATCAGGTTTGTGCCCTCATCTGACCTGGCATGATTAAATTACAGTGAAGAGAAAAAGACACAGTTAGTTAAAAGAAGACAGTGGAATTAAAAAAAACAACAGATGGATTAACTATGTTAACACCCAGTGAACGTTCAGATGATATAAAATCCTCAACTTTTTTTTAATAAGACGAGGCTGTGGATCACGAAATGCCCTTTAATGTTGACATGTTTTTCTATCATTCAAGGCTGCACTGTTAAAATCCTAGAGATACACGTGCATTATTTAAATTATCACAACTGAACCCACCTGACCTGGTTTGCCACAGGCTGTAGGGCCGACTGCACGCTGCTGGGTTGTCTACGTCATCATAGGCTTCTTTCTATGACTAGCTATTTGAATGTGAGTGTCCTAAACGTGTTCCATCCTCTTCACATGAGATCAAAATAGGCTAATACAATCATTAATAAATAAGATAAATATAAAATAAAAACAAAAACTCAAACTTCAAAGACATTCCATATTATTATTCGTCCAAGCTTCCACGTGTTGCCTTTATGCTTCAAATGAACAATGTGTTAATATTCACATGGTCAAGAGCTGTATGAGATTTATTCCCTATATCAACATGAGCTTGAACCAGGGAACATTCCTGTAAATTGCACGCCAAGGAACCTCCACCCAAAGATCCCTCAGTAGCGTAGCTGGGATATGGCTACTCAGTGTTTAGTAGCGGTATGGGAATGAGAGAACAGCCCTCTTGGGAAGAAGTTGGGTTAATTCTGGGAAATTTTGATGGAATCATGAAAAAACCAGTCGTTTTGGACGCGACCCGTCAATCGGCCGAATGCCCCGCGACCGGGCTGACTTCCCCTGAACGCCCCTTTGCCCCTCAGAACTGCCTGCCAACTGGTCCAACTCGACCAGGGCCGACGTATGATGGGCAGTCGGGGGGGGGGGTCTAAGGCGCCGAAAGGAGTTTGTTTATCACCATTTCATTCGTGTCAACGAATTACTCTATATTTTTGTTTTTTTGAATGTTACTATCGCCCTCCCAAAGGACTCCCTTGTTTCGACGATTTGTAAGGCCCTCTACCTTTAGACTGTTCGCTAAATCGTACCTAAGATCCCTTTTTGAAAGTCAGTGACTTTCACCAAACACTCACACCCTTATTTATGGGCGATTTTTTTTTATTTTTTTTGTTTTTATCTTTGGCAGACAACAGCAATAAACATACAAGATCATAAGGAAAAAATATATAGAAATAAAATGAAACCTTATGAGCGGCCAGGGATGCTGAGAACCAAAGCACTGTCCCAATGGCTTTGTGGTACAGGCCTAGCAAGGCTTCCTGAGCGATCAGTGATGGTCTGTGTGGGACTTCTGAAAGCGGTCGAGAACAGTACCGTGAACAGAGATGGTGTCATGTTTGCAAAATGCAAGGTCGGTATGTAGTTGGGTTCAACTTCCATAGTGGAAACTGTCTGGTTGCTGGGGTCGTGCAAAGGTTGTACGACGGATTTGAAGCACAGTCCTCTAGGATAGCTCGTCAGGATTGGTATTCTTGTAACCCCAGGTAATGTTATGACTGTTAAAAAGTCACCAGTGTAAATGCAAGGTGCACCATAAGTATAGGTAGAGAGTCTGCTTGAAGACGATGGTTAGGTGGCTTGTAGACATTGGTGACATTCACACCTGCAATTTGGTCGTTGCCCATTCAAGGTGGAGTCTGCAGGTGAGGTTGAAATTTTTCCATGAGCTGAGTTACTACAAAGGTTGCAATCCATGGGTAGCGCTCTCGGTTGGTCAGGTAGATTGTAGACGCAAATGTTCAGGATGAAATGTCGTTTCGTGTGTCTCTGGAGGAGAATCGCGGTGCATTTTATGCGTTTGTGTAAGAGTGTTTTTGTTTTTTTTTTTTTTCTTTTTTTTTTTTTTTTTTTTTTTTTCGATGACGTTTATCTTTGCCCTAGGAGGAACTTCCACGTTCAGGTGAAGCATTAGATACGCCATCTGACTTTACATCCGGTGATGCCTGCCTAATAAGGGCATGTGTTCCAGACTGAGTGACATCAGGTTGTGTCCTCATCTGACGGGGCCATGATTAAATTACAGTGAGATAAAAAAAAGACAACAGTTGTTGAAAAGACAGTGAATTTAAAAAGACAACAGAGGATTACTAATGTTAACCCTTTACGGTCAGATGAATAAAAAATCTCAACTTTTTTAAGTAAGACGAGGCTGTGGATCACGAAAAGGACCCCTTTAATTTGACAGTTTTCTATTCACAGGCGGCCCATTAAAATCCTAGACGATAAAACGTGCATTATAATTACACACCTGAACACATGCCTGGTTTGCCCCACAGGCTGTAGGGCCGGAAGCACGCTGCTGGGTTGTCACGTCATCTAGGATTCTTTCATGACTAGCTGATTTGATGGGAGTGGTCACTAAACGGGTTCATCACTCTTCACATGAGATAAAAATAAGCTAAATTAACAAGCATTGAAATAAGATAAAATAAAATAAGAACTTAAGCCAAAACTCAAAGAATTGCAATATCATTTTTTCTCAGCTTTCTCCGTGTTTGCCTTTATGCTTCAAAATGACAAATGTGTTAATTAACATGGCAAGAGCTGTAAGATTTATTCACCCTAGATCAATGAGCTATGAAGACAGGTGAACATTACTGTAAATATGCCGCCAAGGAACATGCCACCCAAAGATCCCTCAGTAGCGTAGTGGATAGTGGCGACTCCGGTGTTTATGCTAGTAGGGGAAAGCAGAGAGGCCCTATTGCGGAAGAAAGTGGGGTAATCGGGAAATTTGATGGGAAATCATGAAAAACCAGTCGTTTTGAACGCGCACTTCAATCGGGACGAATTCCCCGCCGACCGGGCTGACGTTCCCCCTGAACGCGCCTTTCCCCACTCCAGAAAATGCTGCCCAACGCACTGACCAAGTATGGAGCATCTCAAGGGCGCGAAAGGAGGTGTTAACACCAAGCATCAGTCCACGAAGACCTATATTTTGAAATTTATATCGCCATCCCAAAGACTCCCATTTTTTCGACAATTTTGAAGGACCTCTACCTTTTAGGAAATGTCGCTAAATCTTTACCTAAAGATCCCCTTTTTGAAAATTCAGTGACTTTTCACCAAAATCACCCTTATTTATGGGCGATTTTTTTTTTAATTTTTTATTTTTTTAATTATTTATTTTTTTTATATTTTTGCAAAATAAAATGAACGAGTTTTGGAAAATATATAGAACTAAAATAACCTTATGAAGCTGCCATGGAGTGCGAGAAGCACAAAACTCACTGTCACCAAGGTGGCAGCAGCCCGACTCAGAAGATCCCAAACAACATAAAATTCTACATCAAATACTTGCACACATCAAATATTGCACAAAGTTCCAAAAATTAAACTAAACATGCAAAAACAAATAATTAAGACCAAAGGTTGATATAGTACAAAATTAAAATATGCTACATATTTACATGAATGTGTGGTGTTATGTGAGTATGTGTGTGTGTGTTGTGTGTCATGTGTATATGTTGTGTGTATGTGTTGCCTGTGAGTGTATGTAGGAGCTATCTTTGTTATGTGTATGTGTCCCAATTGCCTGTGTGAAAGTAAATGTACAGTGCATGCAATCGAGGTAAATGAGTGTTTATGTGAGTGTTTGAAAAAAAACACCTAATTTTTCAAAATGTTCCCTTAGAAGAGTTTATAAAGAACTAGTACTGCAAGTGAGAGTGATATTTCTAAGAGGACGATGGAGATGTAAACCCAATCCAGGACTCTGACAATAGGCTATTTTGTAGGCATCGGTTTTTGGAGTGACATCTTGTTTGGCTGTTTTGGCACATTCCTTTATCACAGATGCCTATAGCTTTCAAAGCGGCCACCAAGTCTTTAAAAATATATCAATTTACATTTTTTTTTTTTTTTTTAAAATCAGGAATTGAAAACAAAGATGTGTGAAATGATAACTTAAATGTTGTTTTATCTTTATATTATGAAAACATTTTAAATGATTTTCAGCATCATTCAACTTGAACGCTTCTGGTCCCATTCTGCATGTTCTGTATCCGTTTCTCAGGTGGACTAGACTTCTTCTTTTTTCTAGGGGGAGTGAAATTTCTGGGGAAAGAGTGAATTTTGGGGGAAAGAATAAAATTTAACGGGAAAACAACTCAAAATTTGCATATTTTAAAAAAATTTTGCCCAAAATCACTGTTTTTTGGCCAAATTCATCTCTAGCTATACTACACCACCAAACACCTGGACTAATTGTTAATTGAGAATGGATTTAGGCGGTGTGATTTAAATGGTTATGTAGGACACGCACATGGCACTGTACTAAACAACACCTTTTTGAACGGGCTTTTGAGTGACCCTTAAAAGTTGACTCTGTCCTGTGATGGAACCTTGTTTTAAAAATTGTCGCTTTTTTTAAGAGTTTCAACCAATTGGAACCCTTCATAACACACATATACGAACTTCACTTGCATCATAATTATGCATGACTGTAAATCAATTGATTTTAGCTGAATGTTTATTTCTTATTTAGTCCACACAAAATAATTCACTTTTTTTCACTCGATTTGTGCCTTTTTCGTGAGCCACCCTTGGTATATGTGTCTGAAATGCTATTTTCATTTTTCACAACGGTAAAATTATCCTTCAAAATAAATACTTTTTATTGGTGTTCTTCTACGAACATTTTAAGGATTGCCAATTATCAAATTCTCTGCAAATCCCATGTTGAGTAGCACATCATCCTACCTTTCATAATTGGCTTCACCCACACACACACACACACCACAATTTAAATAAATATATATTATCTCTATATAATATATATACTATATATCTCTATATATATATATATATATCAATATATATATAATATATGATATATATATATATAATAATATAAAATGGAACTTGTAGTTCTACTACATTGTGTAACGTTGTTTCATGAAGGCCAGTCTAGCCAGCTAGGCCAACCTCCCCTCATCAAGACAACAATTGTCAACTACCAAGTCCATTTTAATAATTATTTCCAGCTCCCTTCTGGTTGAGTCACTTACTGTGGATGATTAACCTATTGGATTTATATTATATTATATACAGGGTGAGTAAAAAAAACTTGACCCCTGATTGTGTCCCGCCATTTTGATTTTTTAATAATATATATCTCACATATGTGGTATCTGCGGAAAGCTTATGTATTTCATTATCTTTAATTTGCTGCAAGATCTTTCCAATCGGTTAAGTATAGTCCGAGCAACAGCTTCGAATCACGAAAATCTGCAGAATAAATAGCCAGAGTTTTCTTCTGGACACGATTTCCTTCGCTGAACGCGTTGTCATTTCATGTGATCCGTGACAGAGCAGCAAACAACTACTTGATTCAGACGACTGTAGTCGGTCTATACCGTACCCGATGTGAATGATCTTGAAGTCATTAAGATATTGAACCCAGGCTTCAGATGATACCAATATGTTTCGATATAATATTACTTAAATTCAAATGGCGGACACAATCAAGGGTCAAGTTTTTTTTTACTCACCTTGGAGATATGTATATATATATATATTAGAATCATAGGTGCTAAAGAGTACGCACATTCACATTTTAAAGTATTGTTTATTCAGTGGCCATAAGCCTATCAAGAAGAACAAGTCAGTTGGAAAGAGAAGGAGAAGAAGAAACAGAAAAAACACTTCGCCGGAAACCCTCGAACCCGTGTCACTTGCGTACATGACAAGCGTGCTAACCATCTACACCACGAGTCCCACAAGGCTGAGAACGACTTTTGAGGTGATAGAGCCTCAGCTCTATAGGTGGCGCCTGTACAGTATATGTATATTATATTCAGGCTGGCGCTATGCGGTAAGTTAATCTAGAATCATAGGTGCAAAGATTACCGCACATTACCACATTTTAAAGTACTTTTTTTATTAAGTGGCCATAGGCCTATCAAGATACCAAGTCAGTTGGAAAGAAAGAAATGAGAAAAGAAAGCCTCAAAAGAGAACTCGCCGGGAATCGACGCCGGGTCCTTGCGTACATCTTTGAGGCTTTCTTCTTCTCCTTTCTTCTTTCCCACTGACTTGGTTCTTCTTGATAGGCCTATGCCACTTAATAAAAAATTACTAAAATGTGGTAATGTGCGTACTCTTTAGCATATGATTCTATATTAACTTACCGCATAGCGCATCCCTTGAAGCTTTTATATATATAACTTATATTTAATATAGTGTGGGATTTGATTCAGAAATGTACTACCACCTACATCCGCGCTGTCATCATTTCTCACGTTTGTATTTATTTCTTCATGCCAGTAATTCACAAGAGGTTTAAGTAGCTCCAATTGCTCATATTATATACAACTCCTCAAACAGAAATAAGCCCCCCTGATAAATATGTACGTAACGAAAATTGCGGGGCCCCCCCCTACTATTCGATGGGACTTCCGTCACATGCTGTTGTTTTGTAGTCTCCACGTGGGGCTAGGTGAAGAACCAAGTTAAGAGTTCATTTAATTTTAAAATCATTAATCGTCTATTCCCACAAATAAAACTGGCACATTTTTCGTGAACAGAATAATGTCACTTTCAATTTCATTTCACCCAAATCAGTGACTATGATACCAGAACTTTTTTCCTTTCCCGCAACAATGGAGTTAAGATATTCAATCACCGGCCCGGTATACGGTGTAGAAAACACTTCAATTCCCTTTCATCCTGTGGCGTCAGGCCCAATTGTTTATATTGTCCAGCAGCTGAAGAGATTTCAGCTGTTACGCTCTCCAATTTAGACGGAGTACTTTTTCAGGACCAAATACTACTTAACCCTCATTCACAGATAAATAAATATTTAGTCTTCTATACGTGCGTTGTTCACATTTAACTTGGCAATAATTTTTCATCATTTTATTAGAAAGAAGTAACATGAACAACCCTCAATCGACGAGAATGTTTTTGCTGGGCAAGCTTTGACCACTAGTAACTTGTGGCAGACGCAAAAGCCGCTAATTATTGCTTAACTTCCATTTCTATTCAATTTACCGCGTGTTCAGAAGAAATTTAGTGTCAACGACCTCTAGTTCTAATGTACAGCTGGTTAGTTATTGGTGAAAGGACGGGTATTTTCACCCAACCCAAGCGTGGAGTGGTAACACCTGGCTATATAACAATGGCCCTACATAACCGGCCCATTGTAATCTCTTTAGCTCATATTTGATAGAGATTTGATACTTATCAAAACCCGATCAATGAAATCTCAGAATTGGGACATCGATTCATATTTTGATAGATTTTTGAATAAAAACTATCACTTTCTAACAAACAGCCAAAAAAGATTTGATAGATTTTTGATAGAACACCTATGGAATATTATCACATTATCATCTATTACCTATCAAACCCTATCAAATTTGATTTCACATAGTTTTGGGAATATCATTGTTAGCTATTTAACAAAACCCTATCAATACTTCTGCTGGTGAGGGATATTTGTCAAGTAGGAAGGCATTCCTATTAAATACCTATCAATATATTTGAGAGATTTTCACAGCTTCTGATTCAACACCCATCAAATATTTCGCTGGTGGCTGCATTGTACTGGAGCGGTTATTCCTCATCAAACACGGTCAAACCTTTTTGATAGTTGCTTGATAGACCCGCATCAAGAAGCTACACAACCCTATCAATACTTCTGCTGGTGGCCGCATCGTAGCTGGAGCGTTATTCCCATCAAACCTATCAAACATTATTTGATAGGGTTTTTGATAGACCCTCATCAAAAGCTATCAAACTATCAAATACTTCCTGTCTGCTGGTGGCTGCCTCTTATCTTGGAACGTTTTATTCCTATCACCACCCTATCAAACTTTTTTTGATAGGGTTTTGATAGAACCCCCTCATCATAACTACAAAACCCTATCAATAACTTCTGCTGGTGTCTGCATCGTAGCTGAGCGTTATTCCTATCAAACACTATCAAACATTATTTGATAGGGTTTGGATAGACCCTCATCACGAAGCTATCAAACGCAAAACCCAATCAAATACTTCTGCTGGTGGCTGCCTCGTAGCTGGAGCGTTTATTCCTATCAAACACCTAATCAACATTATTTGATAGGTTTTTTGATAGAACCTCATCAGCAAGCTATCAAAACCCAATCACATACTTCTCTGGTGGCTGCATCGTAGGTAGATCGTTTTTCCTATCAAACACTATCAAAACATTTAGGTTTTGAGGGGATGAATTTAAAATTCGGTCTGCCACCACTTCAAATCGTTACCTTTAACAGCGTTTTAATTATTTTCCCGTTAACACAGTTGCCGAATGCGTATCCTGTGGCAGAATACTAAAATTCTTTTCCGGGTTTGATAGACCCACACGAGCACGACTCTCAAAACCCTATACTTTTGCTGGTGGCTGGATACTTGCTGAGAGCTTCTTCCTATCAAAACACTATTAAAATTATTTATTGCGATAGGGTTTGATAGAATAATTTTCAGCATTGATCAACTTTACAAAACCGTATCAAATATTCTTCATTGCTAATGCTATTCATTCCCAGATATATGATTTTGATTATCTGCAATAACTCATGAAACAGGTAAGAAAATTTTCCTATATTTCAGACAAAATGATGGACTGAAAAACCCAGGTTACTGTGCAAATCCCTTTTGGATAGGGAAAAATGGATCAGCCTAGAAAACCTGCCCCACCCCCCACCCTCAACTCCCTCCCCCCCCACCGTCCCCACAGTAATCCGCTAAGACCCGACTTCCAAGCGCACCCCCCACCAGGCGAAGAAAGGAGAGACAAGTAATTGAGAAGGGGGGGGGGAGGAAGGGTAAAATCAAAATAGACAGGAGGGCTACAAGAAAAGGGCCTAAGGGGGAGGGCTGGGCCACACCCGGCGCCCGAGGGAGGGTGGGGGGGGATAGGGGGGGGGGAAACCGCTTCGGGCTCGTCCCACCCTCCTCCGCCGCCTCCCCCCTGGGTCCCCGCCCACTCCGTCGGGTGAGTTGGCTCAGGCACCCGAATCCCCTGGGGAAAGGTTGAGGTGGCAACCGCCGGGCTATTCCTCG
Organism: Ophioderma brevispina; assembly: GCA_023653785.1. Lineage (NCBI taxonomy): Eukaryota > Metazoa > Echinodermata > Ophiuroidea > Amphilepidida > Ophiodermatidae > Ophioderma > Ophioderma brevispina. The sequence goes on from JAMKCH010023850.1 coordinate 116,758, forward strand.
TACACTGGACTCATTTAATTTTTTTTTCAGTCAAAGAGATTAGAAAACCAATTGCAGATTATGAAACATCAACTCTACGTCATAGTGTTTGATAAGAGAAGAATCTCAGTAGCTTCCCATCATATGCAATGTGCTCCCATTGATGTTTTTTAAGAAGTACTGATGTGAATCTTTGGAGTTGAAACATGGCTAAAGTAAAAGCACTGAAATCACAAACCCGCTTTTAAAATGTTTCATCTCTAACCATTACTGACTACCTGTACAAAATTCCACTGGAAGCAATGCATTGGGGGAAGTTACTGATATCTTCTCTTGTGTTTGATAGGCGACATTGTTAATGTTTACCACCCCTCTCCCGTAGGAAGAATGTGATTTTTAAAGGATATAAATCCAGCCAAAATGGCATGGTTACCATGTGGGACGCTTGGTTACCTAGCGGTTGTTACGTGTTTGCTGTGTTGAAATTTAAACCAACCAAAAATCCCGGATTCGAATGCCGTGGGGTCACTTGCTGGGATTATTCGGGTGCTCAATTAATCTGTATACGAGCTAGTGATTAAATACAGAACACTGCTCTCCATGGTTCACTTGGGACTGGGCAAATGAATCATGAAAGCGCCATCCTTCGGAGGTGACGTTAAGCCATCGGTCCTGCGTGTACATAGATGCCACAACTTATACAAGTACATCACATTCAGTGTCAATAGCTGTGTAAACCCTGGACTGTTTCTAATCCTCGCATCTCAAATGCGGGCCATGGTTAGGATCATCCGAATCAGGGATCCACGCGGCCCCTAATCAGCTACTCATTGAATAAATCCCCATTCCTGACACCACAAAAAGCCATTACCAATGACTTGTGATAAGAAGAAAGATGGTTATCCCAAGTAAGTTTGTTTTTTTCAGTGTTATTATGTTTTTATATTACATCAACAAGGACAAATAACCTTTTTGGGGGGGCAACGAGGGCTATTTGAGCAAATTGTGCCAAAAAGTTCCCTCGTAGTGCCATTTTACCATAAGCCAAAATTTCTCACGGGGGGCTATTTTGTGGAAAACTGAGGGTAATCGCCCAAGCCCTCATTTATGTTGTGCCCTGCTAATATATCTAGTTAGTTAAAGAATAGTTGTTTTTTTTTCATTATAAATTTAGTTCTATTAACGGAACAAAGGTTCACGGTGAGATTGTTTTATTTATATATTTATTAATTAATGGAATTAATTTTTCCTCATTATTTCTTCAAATATGAGTAAATGAACAAACTAAATGTCATAAAAAAATAAACAATGAGAATACATATCTTTGTAAATAAAAATAGTTATACTACAATTAAATTTGAGTAAGGTGATACTATTTAATAATAATTAGAATAAAGGAGATCACAGATATTTTTGGTTTGGAGTTGTGCCCAAAAATTAAGTGTATTTGGAGACATGTCCCTAGTTGAATTTTATTTGCATAATTAATTTATAATATAACATCATTTATCATGTAATAATGTATACTGCTGCCCTGTTCAGTAAGGTAGGCAGGGGGGTCCTTTTCTTGAACGGCCATTTTATAAGGTTTTTTTATGAGCATAGCCAATTATAGTCCGTGTGCTACCTCTGTGCCGTGCATAACATGTACAAAACCCACATCAGAAATGCAGTCTTTGTTTGCACGCACGTAAAAAGCGCCACATCGCTTCAGTCAGCGCAGAGCGATTATTTCCCTGCGATCAGCCACCTCTGCGGCGCTGACGTCCCTGCACGATGGTAGAGACATGGGCTATAGATATTTTCAAAACGGAATTTACAAAACTAATGACCCCGTTGCGTCCTAATGGTCACACATGGAACTGGTGGGTGCAGCCCTTTCTCATATTTTTGCCTTTGCTTTGGCCTAGTTAATCGTGTCACTACTGCATTAGCAAGCAGTTGGGAATCGCGAAGTGTATTTGTTCGCATGCATACATCATTTCATTGTACTTTTGCTCCAACGTTTTCCGATTTTCATTTGAAAAGGTCTATTAGCTAGAGTATACTGAGTTGTTTCGTTTTGACACTGATTCAAACATCACCTCATCGGAAAAAGAATTTTGTATTGTGCCACCACCACTATGAATTTGGTAGCATCCGTCATCAATGGAATAAACTGCATGTTGAAGGGAGGTGGTGGCAGAATCTGAATTCATTCCCCAATTATCTGTCGCATTGTGCAACACTGCTTGTGTGTGTGAGTTATATGTGCGTTGGCCCATTGGAGTTGGTCACACTGCCCAGGCATGACTGCTGATAGACGTGATCAAAGAAAAAAAGACCCAATTTTAATATAAAAGACTCGCATCTGCTAGCCTTAGCCTAAGCCTTACCTAAAACTGCTTAATAATCTTAAGGGATCATTCAGTCTTTTCATATTCTGTCACCACATTCCTTCATTCAGCAACATGAAACAGTTATTGTTTAGGTTGAGGCTGCCGAATTCATAAGGTTTGTGGGCTTAACTCGCTGCTGTCACTAGGATATATCACATTTTCACAAATTGAAAAATTTTGGCAGCCAATTCTAAGGGTCGCTGACGTACATGGTGGCAGTCTGGCCCAATCGCTTTGCAAGAGAGATGGGCACTCTTTTCGTGTGTGCACAGATCCGTCCCCTTTAACCTTTTAATACTGTCGAGCTCTGCCATGTACTGTCTTTTTCATTGAAATATGGAAAATTCACATGCTTTTGATTAGAAAGGAAATGAATTTAAATATTAAGTACAAACTTCATTTACAATCAATATTTTTTTACAAAATACAGCCATTAAAATTAGGCCTACAATAAAAAATCATATAAAGCAAGTATATGATAAATTAAAAACAAATTACTAAATATAAGCCCGTCAAAAAATATATCAAGTGGATGAACAAAAAATACAAATTCAATAATCGACAATAGAAGTAAAGCATCAGCAATAAAACAAAATATTAAATAAAATGAATAAAATAAAACATAAACCATCTACAAGATGAAAAGCTAAAATGAGACATAACATTCTAAGCAATAATCTATTACCGTTCTGCTGCCCATTTGAAAAGCAGCTTCTGATTGGTCAGTTTACCTCCCCAGTATGCTGCAATACTGGTCGCCAATGCTTTTCTCATTATATCAAACGCTGTTTTCCGGGATAGAATAGAATAATGGTTTTGCTTATTATTTATATGGCTCATAATGTTCCTCCGATATCCTCAGGCTGAAAAATAAATAATGGACTCGGCTGCGCCTCGTCCATTATTTATTTTTTTCCGACCTCGGACCATTATTCGCCCATAAATGATACTGCATTCACCCTTTATTTTTCTTAAATAATATAAACATAAACATTATAAAAATGGTGAAAACAGATAGATGAAAACACAACAAAAATAATGATTCTTTGGAGTAAAAGCCTCCCAAATTATCAACAACAAAACGAAAACCAACGAGAACAAATAACCCCCCCCCCACACCAACATGCGGCTAAGTTTTTTTGATAATATTATATGTATAAATTTATAACTAGTATAGGGCCTAATTCTAACTGCCGCGGTGACGGTGTGAACAACGGGCAAATTTCGATTATTTTTATTGCTTTTGGTGCGAATTCCAAAAAAAAAGTCGTATTCTCACCACCACGGTCGAATTACAGAATGTTTCCTTATTTCCCAACCCCGCTACGGTGCGTATTACAAGAAAAGGTTTCTTATTCAACACCGCTACGGTGCGAATTACCGGAAAACATTGTTTATTCGCACCGCCACAGTGCGAATAGACTCTTCCCATGGCTCAGGCTACGGGACAGGGGGTAAGGACATGCCAACCTAAAAACCCAACAGTAAATTATTCGAAATGACAACATCCGGCGCCGGAGAGCTTCATTTAATGACAATAAGAGGAGCTCTGTTAATAACTCCTCCTAGATGTCCATTTAGGATCTCACAAGGAGCTCATGATTAATTACATGTCTTACAAAAACACCGCTTTTCAAGTAATACAGGACTCAATTTTTGGAGCTCCTGAACGACTGCTCAGGAGAGCTGTAAGAGCTCCAGATCTATAGCTCTCCTGCATAAATGAAGGTTCTGCGCGGCGTACCGAGTGCTAGGCTCTTTCAATACTAATGGCACCCCCTCTGGGTTTTTTTTTATTGTTATTTTTTTTTTTGTATATGGCAATAATGTATAAACATATGTGAGATCAGTAAAATCAATTCGTAAATCATATCACTGGAATTTATATAATAATTAGTAATAATGTTTACAAAACTAACGAATGCAATAAATAAACTACCAAATAAAATTTTCCGCATACGTGGCTAAGAGGTGGACTGATCTCCAAAACAATAGTTGAAAGTTACGGTTTAATCGCAAGACTAAGTAAAATAAGGTTTTATAGAATGTACATGTAAAAAAGCTGAAATATTTCTAAGTCCCATTTGATAGAAATGAATCGGAAAAAGATAATAATCATTGTAAAATTACTAAGGAGACTAGCAATCCATATTGTATATAAATTTGATAAACCATATCACTGTAAAATACTAGTCCAATTTGATTAAATTTGATCAGGAAACATATCATTGGTAAATTAAAGTCCAATTTGATAGACATTATTGTGATAGGAAGATAATAACTGTAAAATTATAAGTTCCATTAATAGAAATTTTGAGATAAAAAAGGGCAAGATTTGATACTATTTTGATAGTTTCAAGTATATTTTAAGATATTTTGATAGCTGATTAAACAATCTAATTCATATTTGAATATATTTGATAGATTTGATAGACATTTTATACTAGAAAATTCTATCAAAACCTTGGTTTGATAGAGATTTTGATATTCCAAATTGCAATGTGATAAGTTTTCATGCACATGTTATATACATTTGATAGAAAATTTCGCAAGTTAGCTGGTCTATACATATCCATTGGTCTCTGATATTGGGAAAAAAGAAAGTTGAGGTGACATTTATATATTTTTAGAAATGTGCCATTTTTGTAGCGTGAACAGACAGTTATGTGATCGTAATAATTTATTATGAATTTACCTTGGTTTTCCCTTACCCCCAATGGGCCACAGATTTTTTATACAGTTGGTTATTTGGCCCACGTCCCATGGTCTATAAGTTTTCTTTAAAGTGTCAAATGTGCCCTGATCTTTTACTCATTCCATGTGCATTACTTTTTGGACCACAATTCACCCTTCACCACGAAATCATGCAACTATGAAAGCTTGATGCCTGAAAAAAAGTTCACTTTCCCTGCATAGGATTTCACTATACTTGCATGTCTCTGGAGACCTCCAAGATAAAATAGGTAAAATTATGTACGCTTGTTGATCTGTGTTGGCTGGAAAGAAAGTCAAAACAAAAACAGACAGCCTTAAACCTGAATGTTTACACTGGCAAGTTGATGATTGCAGTTGTTTTTGGGGATGATAAAATTCACAAATGATATGAGGAAAGCTTTGAAAAACATTTTAAATTTAATTTTGCATCCTTTGACAGTCCGATATGAACGTGTAATGCAAGAAATAATAAATTAAGTTTCAACAGAAGAAATGACTTACTACCAATTAATTCCTGCGTCTCTCTGCTTGTTCCCAATGGACGTGTCTTGCAACAGTTGTGGTTCTTATGGCCGGCCACTTCGGGGCATATTCAGAATTTGTTTTTCAACTTTTCCTTAGTGTCTGGGACACAATTTGAATCTCTTCTTGCAACCTTCATTAACTGCCACAACACTTTCATCCAGACAAAGTGCTGGCGCTCTTGCCCTCTCAATATCACGCATTTAGCCATTTTAAGCATGCAATTTCTAATTTACTACTGGCACAGGAAAAGACAAGACAGGTGTGTATTCCAATGACTAACCATCTTGCATTAATAACAACATTCAATTTGACTACCACCTCAGGGATGCCTTTTTGAAGGCATTGGAAACTAGTGTCTGTCTTGGGAGTAGGGCTCATTTCATGTTTTCTTATGAACAAGGTTTGGTCATGAAGGATTCCTCACATTCACTGAGCGGCCTAGTGTAAAACGGCCCATGGCACTTTTGCCATTTGGAGAAATTAGACTTTTGGAACTGGTTTTCACTAGGATATGTATCTGCTTCATTTCCTTAAGTTTCTTGAGTTTGACTTTGTAACTTAGAAAGTGTGCTTCGAACTGTGTAAGGTATGGTGGGGGTAACAAGGGGCACTTACCCAATTCATGCACTGAACACTTTTGTTTTCAAAAGTGCCATGGGCCGTTTTTACCGAGGCCTCTCAAATTGACAAAAGTCACCCAGGCTGAACATTGTCCTTGACAATTTAAACATTGTAATAGTCCAGCTGTTAAGCTCTATATATATGATGACTTGTGCACTTTGTGATAAAGTAACCAAATTCTCCACATGTGTATAGCATGGATGGCCCAAGACTCACATTTTTTCGATATTTGCCCATCGCTGATGCCCATGTTTGCCAGGGGAGAGGGCGCTTTTCCAAATGGCTGCCAAAATCCCATTATTCATAAATAAAGGGAGTCTATTGCACTTTAATGGGCTAAAACTGTTTGATTGTTGATAATTTCATATTCAGGATCTGTGAGCCATTCTGAGATTCTAAAAATAATATAATAACCTTGAGCAAAAAAAACCCCTACTGATGGATGTAGCAAACGCGCCTCTCAACATTCCAATTAGGCATTCCTTAGTGCAAATCTGAGTACTGTTTTGATTTCTATACACATTTACGGAACTGAATGAAAACCACATTATGGTTTCTGTACTTACCAAGACACGTCCTCCTTGTTGAGGCCTCGTATCTTTTTTTTTGTACGACCCAGGAATTTAAGGATGACAGGTTCACTGATTCATGAAGCAAGAGGCATTGCAACATATTCAAATGAAATATCAGCCTACAACCTACAACGGCACAATAGTATGGGGTCTTTTTTTGCACTCTAGAGGTCCTTTTAAAAATGCATCTCTTCGGTACGTTATTTTTATACACTGAGTGTTAATTTACACACTAAAAAATGGTATAAATAATCTTACCCCCTGGCATCTTCCTGACATTGCTTCTGGCTAAGTTAAAACTTTTACTAGACTTTGTTCATATGAAACTTTGGCATCAGAAAATACATCCGCGATTCTGTGTCCTATAAAAAAATTTAATCAAAAGCAAAACCTGTTTTACGTGTTTATACCATAACATTAACGTTCAAATTCCCGTAGGAGGCAGACTGGTTTTTCCGGCCACTCTGCTGTCACGAAGTTTTACCAAATGTTCCTTAAGTCTGAAGAATACAACCTGGGTGGGCGCATTTTTGAAGACCTGGATGTTCAAGTGACCTTTGACCCCAGAAGAACGTGCACCCTCTTTTCCATTTTATTTCAGAAATATGACAAATGTCTAAAACCTACTGATAATTGTTAAGAAACCCTCTTTTATGACCTATAGCATTTGACACTCCTTGACTTGAACATTTCATGGGTAAAATAATTCCAAAAAATAATTCATTCATTCAATTTGAAATCAGGTTAATACTAAAACCAACACCCCCACCCTATCATAGATACCACAACCCCAATTTGCCATACCCACACCCACATTTGATTACTATGTAAAAAAATGACCTGACTTATTTTGACAATTTTTAATTTTACCAAAAACAAGTAATTTTTTGTATGGGATTTTTTTTTTTAATGTCAGTCATGCGCACCTTCAGGGATAATTCTATGAAAGCCATGTTTCCTCAACAATTACAAGCTTTGAGACGGAATAACTGTAAGGCCTACTTATGTAATCACCTTTAGACATGATAATTTGATTAAAATAAGGGATAAAAATCGTACCTGCTGTTCCTGCCTGCATTGGTCCTGAGCCGTGCGGTCGACCTGAAGGTCAGGGATTCCTCTGCCTTCACTAATGGGGTCATTGTATTTATGAGTACGTTATCGCAAAAACGTAAATCATGTCAAATTTGAGATTTTACTGCTGTCCACACTTGGGCAGGCCCGTAGCCAGGAATTTATTGGGGGGGGGGGGGTTCAAGAGTGGGCCTTTCAGCACGCAGCGCACAACGGTTGGGTGCAGGAGGCTCGCTTATGGCCCCTGGTGGTACAGGGAAAGTCCCTTGGCGGGGGTCCCGTGGGGCCCAACCCCCGCAAACCTCTGCGATTTTGACATTTGAACAGTATTTGATGGTATGAACGATTACTTTTCTGAAAATTTTATCTATTAGAAGTTTAACTCGATTCAAATATGCCTCTGGCCGGCTTGGAGGCAAAACAGCGGCAAACTTACTCTAAACTTCAGCATGATAAAGCGGAACATTTTGCAGATTGCCGTTTTTGGGGAAGTGCGTCGCACGTACCCCCCCCCCCCCAGGGAAGCATATCACCGAGAATCGGTTAAATATCGGTCCAGCCGTTTGGATAGTAGAAAACATCTGTATTATAGTCTATAGGACTTATATGTGGTATACTACATTTGGAGGCGTTTCATGACATCAAAATAACAGAAAAAAAGAAACGATTTTCTGGCCTTAAATGTACTGAGTAATTGAAATATGACTTTTCTTCTAATACCAATATCGCAATTTTACCATTTGTGCAGACCTGTTTTGCAAGGTCACACTGAAAACTTACTTCGTAAGTTCTACTAAATCAAAGTTAGTAAAAACGATGTCTCGTCCTAATCAAGTGATTTTACGGCCTGTTAAGCGAGGCTATATTATTGGTATAGGCATGCCGAATTGACATGCTTACCAATTAAATTATTAGTACGGCATGGATTTTACTATTTCAAACCTGCCGTACTAACGCTATAGACCGTAAAACGAGTCTCATCCTACTCTAGTGGTTAGTTCGACAGGCTCAACAAATTTATACCTAGTTCGTCTATAGTTGTACCATTCTCTACAAATATGCTGTAGCAACGCCAGTTGGTCCATGCAGGCTATCCAAAGTACACAACACCGTAGAAATATAGCTTTTAGATGCAAATAACGAAGCACACAAATTATACACCAAATGTAACAACTTATGTGGGTCTATTTTTAACATGTCGCGGAGCACAACCTCTACAACATGATACAATCGGTGTAGCTATGTATTCAAGCAGTGTGTATTCAGATCCTAGATTCCCCCAGACTGAGTGTGTACGTCATATGAGTGTTCTATCTATATCATATGTCGACCGCGGCCGGAAGCCATGATGAATTTCTTCCAGAGGCAGTCGTCAAGCATTAGTTTGTCTATCATTTTGTTCAATGCCAGCATCCTGGGACAAGAAGTGGCGGGGTATGTCCACCTTGGTCTTCCCTGTTGCACGTTTTCCTTTGTTGCTTCCAGAACACAAGACGTGAGACGTCAGTGTTACAGCATGATAAGGCAGCACCCCGGGGCAGGCCCCTGTATGAGCCCCGTACACGCCGGATCAGTGTGCACGGTCATGGAGTTACGGCATGTTCCGGTATTCTCATACACGCCGGGTTCATATCTATTCCATACTGAGAGTGCACGGTCATGGAGTTAGTAACATTACGACATGCATGGCACGGTATACCCCAAACATGCCCGCCGCCCGGTGTTCATTCGACCAAATGGATAAGACATAAATTGCAACATTCAGCATTTAATTTGTGTGAATCTTATTTACACCTAACATGCCTAGAATTACCTGATTTTGCATCACTTTGGAGAGCCCCAAAATAACCACGTCAGTAACAGCACAGGCTGCATGTGCAATGTGATTGTCACGTGACTGCAACGGCAGGAACACAAAAGTTCGTAAAACAGTTCGTAGAAACCTATTGGTTGGGCAGGCTTTATGAATTAATTGAAGGCTGTACAAACATATAATGCTTTACTAATTTAGACAAATTTGTAAAACCTGCACATTCAGGTTAGTAGGAACTGCTAAACTATGTTGTATTCGTTATTTACTTTCACAAAAGTTGCAGAGCGTGGGAAGAGCGAGTTCAAAGACTTTGAAAACTGGTAGCAGATGCTCAACTAATTTGTCCTACTATTTTGTTTTAGTAAAGCATGTCGAAAAATCAATTTTTGTTTTCAGTGCATATGGGCCTACCACAGGCCTAATACAAAAGATATCAAGTTGTTCAGGATTTCCAAATATTTCTTTAAGAAAAATATGACTAGGTTAGTTATTTCAAAGTTGTAAACAAAGGCATTTCTGAATGTGATAAACATTTGGCCTGTACATTTTAAGTACAACGTACTAACCCCATTGTGTATCGTAAGCTAACAACAGCCACAACGAACCACTTTGGTCCGTATGCACAAACAGTTTGAAGTTACACCTGGTCTAATTCTAAATTAGTTTTGTCCAAAATTGACAGTTATTCACGTTTTTAAATACAAATTACCTTCATCGTCGCGTATTTCAACAGTAGTCCAGCATTGTGGGCCAAATTGAGCTCCGACAACATTGCTGAAGTAAACGTTGAATGTTTCGCTAAATTCACAAATATTGTCGTCCACAATATCTATCGTGAATTCTTGCGAAGCAGGTGCAGAAGAACCAATCCACGATAGTGTTTTCGGGGCATTTTTTGCTATCTCATTGAAATCACCAGAACTATCATCAGTATAGTAATCTAGAAAGAAAAGAAAAATGATAATTATAATGATATGAAAAAAAAAACCACAATAACATCAAACCAAGGAGCGTAATGGAGAGTAAACTCCCCAAAACATATCTTTCCTATAGCCTGAGTGAATACAAAAATACTTCAAGTCAAAATTTGCAAACCCGCTGGCGGGGACTATTTTTAGTAAAAAGTCAGTGCAGAGCAAATATGCAAATGTGGTCATTAATATCGTCGTGGTCACGACATAGTGTCGAATCTGATTTTTTGGTCAAAATAGTTGATTCTGGTTGCATTTTATGTACTCTTTATTGTACCCAAAAATTAAAGTGAAATTACATCTCCTACTCAAAATAGCCGCAGTCGAATAACATCCATTTGTATAAAGCGGGTTTCACAAACAATCGAATTCGTATTCAATAGCTGTCCAAATATCTCAAAGCACCCAACTAAATTGCGAACGAATACGTATTCGCTGGGACAAAGATTGCCACTTCAGTGATCAAAATCGATAATAGGTCTGTCAAGATTTAAGGCAATCGGTGAATTTTACCTTCCTATACTTCATGAGGGATTTCTCATGTTATTTCACATTTTATTTTTTTGCTTTATTTATGTTACTTGTACTAATTGAAACCTACGGTCTGTGCGTCGTGAAAAAGAATGATCCAATGTTTAACATTTGTACAAATAAACCAAATTTATCACTTTTAGGGGGACATAGTAACATTAACCCTCGTATTACCAAATGGGAGGGGTTACCCCATGAACTTTCCTTCGGTGCGCAAAAAACGTTAAAACTTTCGTTAAGTCTTTCATATAATTATTTCACATTCTTCCGGTCATTTTAGCGAAACAAATGTGAAGGTAGCGCCGTCACCGGAGTTAGTGTTGACGTCGATTGGTGGGGAGTGGTTCTATTACCTCTACTTACCCATTATTGAAAATGCCGCATTCTGATTGGTCATTTACTGTACATTATTCTGCCACAATGATCCCTAATGCATTTCTTATCACATCTTTATATTTGTCATTCATCAGCATACAAAATACACATAAATTAGGCATAGACCTTAAACCTATACAAACAAACGAACAAAACAAATCCAATCAAGTGTTTTTAGTTTATAGAAATAGCAACTAAAGGTTTATTAGTATCATCTAAGGCTTCAAATGTATCCTTCGGGTGAAAAGATTAAAAATAATTGTGCGCCGTATTTAAGTTTTCTGACCCTCGGGCAACATTATCGCCGATAAATGAGACTGGCTTGTACCCCTTAGAATTAGTATCATTTGTTCCATCATATGGCGCTAAATTATCTGTTGATTTAAAACCTTACTTTTCCATCTATTTGGGCAAAAACCCGCATAAAAATCCGATATCCCTACCTTTTTGAAATGCTAACAAATTTCATATTTGCATTTTATCCTCATGCATGGTTGTGTCTGTGGAAATTGAACATTGACAATGAATGAAACAATCCCCACGTTTTGTTGAAGCACTAGAAAATCACTCCATGGGAGCAGAGAGAGATTTTTCTACCTTAAGATATTGGTTTACGCATATCGGCGAAATAACTGGATTTCTGGGCATTTATTAGTGTCTAATTATCTTTTCAATACTATGGTGTAATGCCAATGCAAATTGCACATTTATGGGAAAATGAATAAAGGTCATCACATTTCTTTTTCCTAATATCGGTGACCAGTAGATGTAAGGGGCCCCTTACATCATGCTGCATTTACTCGAGCAAATAAGAGCACTGTTGATATCCCGGAGTGCAAGGTTTTTGGGGGTATAATAATTATAATAGGGCTGTTTTGATATTGAGTTTATCGGTGCGCATGGCTACAGAGGCGCATAGCTCTGTAGCCGTGGCGCGTATTTCAGGATATTAATGTTTGATATAGATTTTTGCAGGGGAAGTTTTTTCTGGAGTTTTGAGTTATGCACAGGTAATTTAACATACAGGAGATGTGGAACTCATATTTTTCTTAATGTCATCATGATAGTAAAATCTTTTGAACACAAGGTTAGAGAATTAATTTTTTTTAATTCACTGGCCGAGACTGACCATAGTAAAGTGCATGTAGCAGTTTCACAACTTCACCGTTTGGAAATCCTCATGCCCAAATCGAGCAATTCGTGTCCTACCGCTCCCTGTACAGAACCGTGTGTATAGGGTCCCACTCTTGATCGATTACGCTGTGACAACATAGACATACAGATGCTTGCTGCTTTGCCGTATTGTCGTATACGTAACGAGATGAAATATTTTGGTGTCACGGTCGGTACCAGGTCCACGTGTCGGTATCAGATATCAGTTTGCCCTTCGGGGCACCGATATATATAAATCCGACTATGTTAAATCAAGGTCTGTACAATGACCCTCTCTGCCCAGAAGTGCTATATTTTTTTCCAAAAGAACCACACCGTGTATTATGTCTAACAGTACAAAATTAACCTTTCCCTACTGATTCAAAACCGACGTACGATGACGATAATCGGTTGCTTTTTTTTCCAATGTAGGGATACGTACGACGGTCATTTTACTGAATGGGTCCCCCGAAGCAAAATAATCAACCAATCAATGCCCGTGACGTCATCAATCTTTATTTTTTCCAAAATTTGGCTGTTTTTCCCATAATAACATTCCTTTTTAAGATTCAACATCTGTAATATTGTTTCTTAATAATTATATTCAATTGTCCCCGCATGAAATGTGCGAAAAGATGGGTCCAGAATTCTAACAATTGAACATAGTCATCCAGCTAAAACCCTTACCGTGGACTGAATGAGCAGACGGATCCCCGTTTTATTTTGTTAGCAGGCTACATCCACTTGCGCGCGGATGCGTGGGGTTAATGCGTTCCAGTAAATCCGGTCGGTGTGCAGAGGATAAAACACTTTTTATCTAGAAGTACAGAACCTTGTTATTACTCATACAGTTGAAACAGATTCCAGGTGCCCTCACCCGATTAAGATTGAGCTATTTTTTTTTCATGACGCAAAAGCACAAGATACTTGTCCTCTGATCCGAATAAATAAACCTTAGGCTTCTACTGTGCGTTTCATTAACTTCGGGCCGAAAAAATTCTTTGCACTTCAGTTTACCGAAAATGACACAAAATGAACAAAAATCATGAAGAAAGTTTTTTTTTTATTACCTGTACTTAGGTTTGGTAGAAAAAGGAGAAAGATACATACATCATGGTCCCCAAACCCCTCCATTCTTGAACTAAATCACTTGTACAAAGTATACAGTGAAATGGTATAAAAACAGACTTAGATACTATGTCAATGAGACCCATTAAATTGTAATGTTTTTGTAATATGAAGTTTGACAAAAAACACGATCTAAACTATAAAACAAAACAGGGACTAAGGACGAAAACAGATCTCACTCACACGATGCATACCAAAAATCACTTCACACAACATACCACAACTCACAAAGATGATATCCCTATACATGAAAAAAGATACCAATGGTGCCAGGTTTACATAAGAAATATAAAAAAAAATGTGTGGAAAAAATTAAGCATTTCAGGTTTCAAGATCAAGGGTCCAGTTTTTAAATGCTGCCTAAGCTTCCCTTTAATTTCAGCAATTTTATATTCAGCATTTCTTTTAATTTTGACAAAATTTAAAAAAGCAGCAAAATTCGGATTTAATTGTTGGAATTACATCTGTGAATTATAAAATTCAAGCACAAAACACGAAAATTTGATACAGCTGTTATGTCTCGGGTAAGTCTGTGACACCAAACTTTTCAAAATTTGAGGAAAATGAGGAAATCCATCGAAAACCACGATAATCAAAAAAAGCAGATCGTCCACAGAGGGGAGACTTTATTCTTCACAAAAAATATGAAGAATGGTTTCAGGAAATTATTACAAAAGTAACATTAGGTGAATGGGTCTACCAATTTTATGGAGAAATTGATTGGTGCATATTGCCCGATGGAAAAGGCTTAAAATAAACGAAATGGGTTTCAATAGTGCATTGGAAGGTAGCATGAGAATTTGATTCCAATCCATTTCCTCAATGACATCTAGAGAATCAGCCCATTTATTTTCAAGGTCAAAATGGCCTGGTTTGGAACTTTTCTTAACCCACAGAGAGCTGAGATTGTTTCAAAAACATTTTCCTTGACTATTCTTGGGGTTTTGAAAACCAGTCCAATTAATACAGTCATTTAAAAGAGTTAACTTCCTTCTATTACTAATGGGAATATCAAACTTCAATAACTAACTATTCGAAAGGTTTAACAAAATTATGACCAAGGAAAAAGATCAGAGATACAATTAATCCCTTGTCATCCCAAATGGATAGAAAGAAGAACTTTTTTGTTTTCAAACGGAAACATTTTTGTTCCAACAAATTGGGTTGAAGGTGAAATCAGACCAACCTAACTTCTCCTTGTATTTTGTTTTTTGTACAAAACCAAAGGTTAATACTTCAATAAGTGACAATTAGAAGCGTTTCAAAACTCAACACGGACATGTCCAGTCAGGGTGGAAAATCTTTCAAAATACAAATTTCTAATTGTTTTCCAAAAACTGGAGTAGTCAGGATCGAGCAGCTGTTTGACCCAAAAAACTTTTGCGCCCGAGAAAACAAAAAAAGGGGGTCATCATTCGAAGCCCGCCATTATCATAATCATTACATAAATATCCCGTTTGACTCTGTCATTACCACCATTCCAAATGAACTTGTAAAAGAGTTGATTCACCTTCTTGAAGAATGGTCTTAGGGATATTAATACAAAGAACCGAGAAAAGATAAAGAAGTTGAGGTAACAACAATTGGTCTGACGTAATAATTGGTAGAACCGGCCGGAACTAGTTTTGCGATTTAATTTAGTAAGATCACTTCAAAACTGAGTAGTAGACTCGTTTCTACTAGTCTTTTAATTGTACAGCGCTTCTCGAGTCCACTAGCCGGTCACAAAACTCTAGTTCAGTTCAAAAAATCTAGTTTCAGTTGACTCAAAAAAAACGAGTCTACTAATTGATAATTGTTAAAGATCAACATAACGAGTTGTGGTTCTCTGCATGAAGTACTTTAAACAGTAATTTTACCCAAAATAGATAAATTCCTATGGTTGCAAGTCAGTTTAAGGGTTGCTCAATCTGACTAAGTTTGGGGATAAACTTAAGCTCACTTGAAAGGGAATTCACGTTAAGAGAAAAGTTAATACCTATAGTGCCAGCTGTTAAGCCCTCATATAGATGAATGTGCACTTTGTGATAAAAGTACCAAACTTTCCACAGTTGTATAGCAGGCCCAAGGACTCACCATTTTTCAGATATTGCCAATCGCTGGATGCCCAGGTTTGTCAGGAGAGGGCGCTTTCAAAATGGTGCAAAAGACATTATATCATAAATAAAGGGATTCTATTGCCACTTTATTGGGCTGAAAACCTGGTTGATGGTGATATTTTCATCATTACAGGATATGGTGAGACATTCTGAGATTATAAAAATAAATAACCCTGAGAAGACAAAAAAAAAAACCCTACTGAAGGGATGTAGCAAACCGGCCTCTAACATTCCAATTCTGCATTCCTTAGCAGATCTGAGTACTTTGATTCTGTCCAACATTTATTGAAATGATGAAAACCACATTTGTTTTCTGTATTACCAGACAACATCATCCTTGTTGAGGCCTCGTATCTTTTGTTTTGTATCGACATAGGAATTGTAAGGATGACAGGTTCATGATTAAGAAGCAAGAATTGCCAACATTATTCAAATGGAAAATATCAAGCCTACAAAGGCAAAATAGTATGGGGTCTTTTGGCCCGATAGAGTCACTTTTAAAATAAAATCTGCTTCTGTACGTGATTTATAACTGAGTGTTAATTTACACTAAAAAATGGTATAAAATAATCTTAACCCTGCATCTCTTGAAACATTGCTTCTGGTAGAGTTAAAACATTATTACTTTGTTCCATGGGGCCTAATTACACGGCAGCGCAGATCCAGAGCGGATCCTTTCCCCGAGACCAGATCACGGGAGGACCGTTTATAGAACTCTACAACGGCGCGGGAGTGCGAAATTACGGCGACCTTTCGAAGGGTAAAGTGTACGTATGTTACGCGTAACTTTGGTAATCGAGGAATACTTTAAGCGTAACCTAAAAGTACGAACTTAAAAAGTGCGCGACACAACCAAGCGTGTACACACCCTGTACGCGTTGCAGATCTGGATCTTGCCCGTGGTAGAAGCAAACTGATACGAGATCTGGATCCGACTGGATCCGATCTGGATCTGCGCTGCCGGTAGATAGATTGCCCCATATGAACTTGGCATCAATGTAAATACATACGCGATTCTGTGTCTATAAAAAATTAATCAAAAGCAAAAACCTTGTTTTGACGGTTTTATACCGTAACATTACGCTAATGTCAGTCATGCGCACCTTTCAGGGAGAGTTCTTATGAAAGCAAGTTTCAACACTGCAAAGCTTGAGACGGAATGAACTGTAGGGCCTACTTGTAATCACTTTAGACATATTTTATGAGTGGCTATATCCAACATAATTTTGACAGCCATTCAGAGATGCACTGCCATGTATCCCTTTCCTGAATGCAAAACCTTGACATTGAAGATATATTTCAAGGTGCTGTCAAACCAGACAATCCTTCGTTTTTGCTTCGACAGCAGCAAGACCTTTTCGCTCCATTTCTCAGGTAATATAGAGGCAAGGCCGTACGCAGGATTTTTTTTGGGGGGGTGCATTTTCGAAAAAGGTGGACTTATTTTGGTAAAAGTGGACCTAACCAACTAAAATGGTCCTTTTTTGGACTTTTTGAACATTTCACCACCAAAAAGTGGACTTTCTTGTCAATATTTCTCTAAATTTTGGACCTTTTACTTAAACAAATCAGAAAAAAGGGGTTTTAAACAACATATTTGTGTTAAAATCAGGTTTTTTACCTATGATATGAGTTAATCGCACAATTGTTCGCCCTGCCTAAGATTTTACCTTGGTGGCGCCCCTGGTGTGTCAATGCGCTGGACCACTTGCTTTACCAACATCCAGAAGAACCCAAGCAGGTTACTAAGACATCATCCATAATGCTAACCTGCTGTGAAAAAGTTGCCCACCAGCATTGTTGGATAGATCAGTTTCCAAGAAATTCGCCCTTTGAACAGATAACTTTGCTTTTGAATCACTGATTACTGCTTGCCTTTTAAGATTGCAAGTAGTTGGTGTAGGCATTAGCAACCACTAATAGATCACTATGTGTTCCAAAGACTAACGTCAAACAATAGTGTAACTGTGTTCTAATTTCTATATCAAGCAAACGTGATTTTATCACATTGTACTGCCAGGTGTTGATGAAAGGAGAATGACCTGCCAAGCTTTACTCCCAGGTACTAGTAGTAGTTTTGAAAATCAACTCTTATGTTGTTGACATAATACATCTAGCTCATGTGTAGCTTCCATGTTGTTTAGAAGGCTGTTGATACTCTTTCACTCAACTATAGGTGCCACTCTCCTAGGTAGGTACTTTACCAAAGTGTTTATGGCCTGTCTGAGGAAAAGTTTGATATTCTTCCCTCTCTGTTTTTTCAGCCTAGTCAGATCATCTACATAACCATATTTCCTTGATTTGTATCCGTAAGATCATGGATGAACAAAATGAACAGCTTGGACAGATCCTTGGAACACCTCAGTCTATTAATTTGCTGCCCATTGCTGGTTTTGTTGAATTTGATATTAGCTATAAATGTAATGCACCATTCGTCCATCAAGCACAATCTGTAACAGCTTGATGGCCAGGCCTCGATGCCATACTGTGTCATATGCAGTGGTGTCACCGGTGAGGTCAACCAGGACATTGTCACCCTTCCCATTTGCATCCAAGCAGTCCTTGGTGCTCTTTGCAAGTTAATTCACTTGGTCTACGGTTGATCTGCCATGACAGAAGCCATCCTGTTCATAGGGTAGATGACATCGATGCTGAATGCCCAGGCAACTCCTATACCACTATAAATGTAGAGCAGATGCTCATTTTCCACCCAAAACACTGACCTACTGCAGTAAAAAGGAGGCCATTTTCACTGTTTTGCTGCAAAAAGATGTCCTAATCTCTGAAATTATAATTTACTGATACATGACAGCTAACAGACACCCAAAACAGGGCACTTAAAAATACTGTTTTCCATTTATGTTGCTTGTTTGTTATACTTAACTTGAGAATGCTGCAGACAAAGTCGGCCTACATCTAAATGCCAAGAAGACTGAATATATGACCGTCAATGAGGAAGATGATCATCAACCTATCTGCACTACAGATGGTAGCCAAGGACTTCAAGTGTCTAGGATCCTATGTTGCTGACAGCAAGAAAGACTTCCTGTCACGAAAAGGACAAGCTTGGAATGCCTGCAATAAACTGCACCACTTATGGCAATCTGGTATCTCCAATTCAACCAAGCTGAAATTCTTTAGAGCCTGTGTAGAGAGTATCTTGTTATATGGATCTGAGACCTGAAGAAAGAACTACAGGATAGACTGGATGGCACCTACACCAAGCTTCTTATGCGAGTTCAAAACATATCCTGGTGTGAGCACAAGACCAAAGCACAGATATATGGGGATATCCCTCCAATTACATCTTCTGTTGCCCAATGCCGCGCACGATTTGCTGGTCACTGTCATCGTGCGATTGATCAGGTAGTCTCAGACGTCACATGTTAGAAGTTACCGTGCCAAAACAGAGGTCGTCGCCCCTTTAACTACATTGATGTGATTGCTCGAGACATCCAGTAGGATCCATCTGACATCCCCATCTTAATGACATACAGGGACATTTGGCGCTACATGGTGAACAGCATCTCGGCTGCGGCCGTTAGATAGATAGTTACACTTAAACAGAGACAATGATCACTATGAAATTGCACCCCTAAACAATGACATGCAGGCCTATATGGATAAATGATAAATGGGTACCCAGGCATTTCATGTGTGAAGTCCTCTATGATGAAAATGACACCCTTTTGCTGCATTTTTCTGGATGGTGATATTTTCATGCATGATTTGAGCGGTCCCCCTAAGCAATGATGGGATTGATGCGTCCATGGATCAGCCCAAGGAGATTATATGGTGTCCACAGCAGTGCCATAGGCCTATATACATGTAGGTCTTTGGACGATTTGAAATGTGACACGAATTTACCCTCTGTGGTAGCTTCACCTGCATGTTGAAGGAATTTCCAGTGGATTTTGTGTGGTCACAGAGACGAATGTGATGAAGACCTTGCTGTTACACATTCTGAAAGCTCTTTCTAACTTGACATAAGATGTCATGGTCTGGATGTGAAAATTACCATTTTGGAAAATATGTGTAGCGATAGAATTTGCACTTACAGGGCCCACTTCTCGGGCGGTTGATACTTTTTTATTTTTGGAATTTTTGGTGGCCATTTTGAAAACGCCCCTTTTGAATGCATCAGTGAAACTTGATCTTTGCTTTATATTGAAGACATTACCAGATCGAGCAATTGGATCAAAAATACTCAATACGCCAGAAATGACCATATTTTTTCAGTGTAATTCCCATTTTATGTATTTTGGGTACCATTTTGAAGCCCCCCGCCCCACTCCCTCTCCAGGCCATATTAGTACAGGCACAACTGGGCACATATCGTAATTCTTCCATGGCACACTTATCTCGGGGAACATGTTTATGCTTTTTATCACAAGGGCACAATCAGCGTCTTAAAGCTGTACTACAGCAAAGTTATGCTGAAGTAGGCCTGTCATATGGCCTAATGATTCCTTTTTATCATAACACAACTTGCAAGGTTTCTGTTGGGTGAAAAGAAGTTAATTGGTACTCTTCTATGGAATAATTATATTCCATCACTGTATATTTTTATGTTGTAAAATCGATTCACCTATCGTGTCACCAGAGGAAAAATGTTGGACCGTCGATTAGTTGGGGGAGGAGACGAATCTGCTCCTCAAAATCGATATATCTTCGTACAGTGATTGTGGGCCAAATTAATTAAGCTATGTTTGTGACTCGGTGACGCAGAGTAGTTTTTTCCAAGCGATGTTTTCCTATATACAGTATTCGATTTATTGAGACGGAGACCGTACATCGATTTCTTACTGATGATTTTGGGTAACACGAAAGAAAAAATATGTGGCCCGATTAAACCTGTTCAGAACAATTAGTAATCGGCCAGCTTGTTTTCATCATCTTATTTTATTGTAAGACTGTTGTTCCTTAGTATTCCAAAACACGGCGCTCAAAAGGCAGTAATATTTCAACTCACCTATTATATTGAATACCATTAAAACAGAATACTATTATAGTACATTTCAAAAATAAGTGGACCTGTTAAAAGTTTAGGACTGTCCATGACCGTTATCGGTAAGATGATTATTTTGATGGCCATGTAAAAGGTTATGGTACTCTACAATGTGGAGTAATGTAGCTATTAAATAAATTTGACCAAATAACTTATTCACCTCTTAATAAATCTTCGATGTTTTAATTGAAGTATCAGGATGAAACCTAGCAATTATGTCATTTTAACGTTATTATTTGCACATACTTACCTTTTTGAACACTGCAAAATATCATTCCTTATCACGGCATTGGATATAATGCAATTTGTATATCACGCACAATACCACATCTAAGTTTTTGGGTTTGGCCTTCGAAATGTGCAACCTTGTTTGAAGAATTAGCGCACAGCGGATTTAACATCTTGGTCACATGCATAATTCAGTTCGATCATTACACCATTGTATATAACTGAATGATTAAATTCCATTAAGCCATTTTGTACCGGAACTTTGTACCATGGACCATAGTTTTGTAATGGCAACAAGGCCTAGTCTCTGCCGGGATGGAACCTAATATCAATCCATCCCTATCGAAATATGCGCGGAGTCTCACTTAATTTGAAATCTACTATATAATAATGTGTTGAGAGTTAATGTAGCTAAAATTGCGTTCCTCTGACTGTTAGTTCATGTTTCGATAGATGCTTCCATGTTTCAATAGATTATAGAATTATAGCGCGTATTTGTGCTTTGCGTCATGAAAAAAAAATCGGTCATCTAATCGGGGTGGTGATAGCACCAAATATTTTCAACTGCATGGTAATAACAATGGCTCTGTACTTCCAGATCAAAGAATTTTGAAGTGCTTTATCGTCGGCATACTGAACGATTTACTGGTATCAACGTGGCTGGTATTGCTCGAGTCAGCAAGATTACATCTACTGCACCGATATTTAGGGCAAGACTTGTGATGACATTTTATCATTTCAACACATGTTCAACTTTTGGCCTTGACATAAACCTAGAGTATTGACAGGTAATATTTTAATAATAATCTGTGCAGAATCGTTCGCCGGTATGCGTAATCAAGTTCTTATGCAAGCCTCTTTCTCTCTTTACGCCCTTGCCCTATATAGGTTTGTTTTGTTTGATTTTAAGTCCTTGTCATTACCATGAAAACAATTACTATGCTTCGAATCGGGTGCCATGCTTATGCAGATGGCCCGAATGCATTGCGCGCGCATTAATGCCCAGCTTTGTTCGGGAATGTGACCGATATCGATCTAGTGGACCTTGAACTTATGCGCACTTATGCGATCCCATTCCTGAACACAGCTGGGCTGGCGCCGTTCTCACTGCATTACGCGCATCTGCATACTATCACCGCGGTTTTCTAAACATCTTACCTATTAAAAGGTAGCTGTTGTGGTTTTCCACACGTGTTCCTTTGGTGGTCGACCACATTTGGGGATGTTTTTTGTTATACATCTGAAGAAACCTTTCCTCAAGCCTAAAAGATTACTGGGGTTATGATAAAAAAAAAATGACATTAACTTTCTTCAGATACCAAATATAAGTTTGTGGTGAGGTGAAGTGGAGGACTACGCTCGTATTTGTCACTCACCTTAAAAAGGGGTATCATGTTTTCTCGGGCTACTTTGCCCGAAATTTGTAATTAGTTTTCTTTCTTCTAGCGTCATTTAACATCATATGTTTTTCTGGGATACGTACATACGGTTAGGATTATGGATTTGGGAAGACGAAAGAAGGATGAATGGTGAGCGAACGAAAGATTGTATATTAACGGAGTTTCTTTTCAACAAAACCCGTGCACTGATAATAATAATAAATCAATAACTTCCTGTGGGTTTCAATGGCATCTCGCCTTATCACGAATCACCTATTATATTTTACTATCAGGTACAATTCTTTAAATTCCCGACTCTAATTGCTTACTGAGTGCTTGAAACATCAGTGTAGTAATGCACCCACTCTTTTATTGTTTAACCTTATTTTTATATCGATGCCAGTCGCCATCCCTCCCTATACTGTCTATAGTTATCCAGGCCTCTTGTTAATTTTCAAACTCACGGGTAGAAGACAACAATCGTCTTATTCCCATTGAAAATATAATTAGCTAATCAAATTCAGTTCATGTTCTCGTTATCAACCGGCCGTCCGAAATGTCAATCTCGCGACATTTTACTATTTACATGTTTTATGTGCTGTGTGTGTCAATGTGCTTGAGGTAAACTGAAGTTATTTATTGGGTAATTTTCCTATGTTCCAAGAGAGGACAATCTAGAAACTATCTAGTTAAGGCTTACAGGGGCTTGTAATATTAACAGGGTTGATGCTTTATATATTACACTGGAATATCGGTAAACATCTTTATCATCAACCTGCCATATTTAAAAGTTTCGTCAGAGGTGAAGTGCATTCGCAACTGAAAAAATATGTCAAATAAGGTGTTAGTGTTTCCTCATTCCCCTGTCAATAAATAAAATAAAAATAAATAATTAAATATAAATAACAAATAAAAAGAAAATCAATAGTAAGAATAATTGAGCTACATTACGTAAATATCCTTTACAATAGACATTTTAATAGCATTCTTATTAATAATATTACATATTATTAGCAATTAGCTACTATAATAAAACAAGAACAATACCATAGGATATAAATAATTAACCTTAAGTTAAATTAGTACGTAAAACAAGTGGTTCTCTCGAACGATAATGTTTTAGAGGTCGTATTTCGACCTCTTGTGATTATGAATTTCTAGGAGGTCTCCTTCCATGTATCGTATCTGCTTGGTACACAACAACAGCACAGGCGTATGCTAAAACCACAAACAAACCTATAAATAACAAAAAGGAAAACAACAACAGACTCGCAACACAAACAAATTATTAAACATTTAAGTGCAATATAAGACGGCCCATTCAATTTCATGGGGACAATTACCCTATTGGGTTTAATGGACCTTTTTTTCTTTGTCACGGAGACTATAGTAGGGTTATAAATCAGAATCCCATTCTATAAGTTTGGGGAAGAATGTTTGGATTAAAAAAAGGTATAGTTTGTATAGGTTCCGACCATTAGCTAAATAGGTACAGCCCTATTAAGGTTCAAGGTCATCCTGTGGGTAAACGTTACCCAGTGCTCCGATTTCGTTGAAAGTGGTGTCAAATTGTTCGTCTTGCCTAATATTACAATGTTTGGCATTTGGTTTCGTAATTCATGGGCAAAATGTAACAAGGATCTACATGGGTCTATAGGAGTCACCAAAACTTGACATCAAATTGTATACAGAGCTGTCACCCAAAGAATTGAAATTAATTTTCTGCTTCAGGATGACCAGAGCAATAATTTGACACCGGTTTCAACAAAATCTGAGTACTGGATTTTGTTTGCCCCAGAATGACCTTGAAGTTTATCAGGGCTGTAGCCGAGTAATGAAAGGTCGGAACCTATACAAACTATACCTTTTTTAATCCATATAATGAGACAAATACATTGGTGTACATTTAAACACAATTTGACCTGATTTCAAATTTACCCCTATACAAATTTTACCCCCTTATTTTACAAAGTTCCCTGATTCAGCACCCTTCAAACTATATAAAACATCTTCAAACCTTCTAGAATGGGATTCTCGTTCATAACCCTACTACTAAGATTTGTTCGTGTTCACAACATATCTTATAATATTACTGCTTTGTTTATATTTAATGGCTTGCATTGTTATTATTTATTTCTTCAGGTGAGACAATCAAACCAACCCAGTGTTCTGTTTTCCTGATTCTGGAACGGCATGTAGATTTCTGCATACTGTCAATGTAAGTCATTTTTTAACAAATCGTGAGCTGATAATAGCAAGGTTCTAACTGGCGTTTGGGTTTTTTTGTTAGATTTTTTTTTTTAAATTTACATTTACTAAGCTTTGAAATGATACACTACGTGAATAAAAAAAAATGTGCAAGCATTAAAGATGATATTGACCTTAATGCAAAAAAAATATATCATAGATTTGTTGTTGTTTTTAGTAAAACACATCTAATATACTTTCATTTGTTGAAAAAATGACTGAAAAATAAGCTAGATATGGCAGGTTTTGTAAGCACGCCCCTTTTTTCTCCATTCCTATGGGATTTACACACATTAAACTTGTGTTTGTGAGAATGTACATGTACAATATCATGAATTCATGATGCCCTTGTCAACTTAATGTTACTTTTTAAAACACACACTTTTTTTTATTTCAACTACGGATTAATAATGAATCTGTTTTATACCAATCGCCCACGGATATTTTGCCAAACCCGAGCACCAACTACACCTGTTGCAAAGCAAGAAAAAACAATATCTTCCCTTGTTTAGGATAATGCTAAGATAAGGTATATTCCCTTAAATTGTATAGGACCCGTATCTATACCTGATTAACAAGTCATTAGATGTTAAAACCCTTTTCCATTTACACATCGGATTAATTGGGTGAGATTTTTTGTGTAAACATTCAATTCCTTCTGATGATCAAAAGGTAATTATGGCTATTCATAGATCAATTAAAACAAGATAGCGCGTGGGTCATCATTACTTTCATAATGCCAATCCCCGTATTCCCATCCATTAACGTAATATCTTGCTTATTACACTGTAATCAATCCAAGTGGAATGGAGGAATAAGAGGTGTGCTTACAGAATTCGTCATATCGTCGGCCGCGTCACATAGTGACGTATTCGACATTTTGAACTTTTTAAAGAAATTTGGCATGTAGGTTTGTTTTGTATTATTCTACTAATCACCAAATTTTAAACCTCAAATTGGATTAATTACTAAAATATTAATTACCTTATTATGGCGTATTTACAAAACGTTAAATTGTCCGCATCACATAACGACGTATTTGTCGAAAATCTATACTGCGCAGGCCCATAGCACCGTATCTGCATTTTGAAGTATTCGCCGCGTCACATAGTGACGTATTTGTGCTACGTATTTTGCAGTTCACGGTAGAGTTGGTATTTTGTCCTTTTCACATAGTGACGTATTTGTGCAAACGCGTCACATAACGGCGTATTTGCGCGTCGTATTTGTTATTTACACAATGAAATTGCTATTTTGTCGTTTCACATAGTGACGTATTTTATTTAACATCATCTTTTCGCATATCTAAATAAATTGGAAGCTGATTAGTTAAATATATTTGAAATTTAACTTATTTCGGCGATTTTCCACTACGTTTTAATTAACAGTATGGGGCAAATTAAAATCGCAAAATCTTCAAAGCCGTTTTTCTCGAAATGAGTATTTTGCAAATACGCCAGTATGTGACGCGGCCGACGATATCTGACTTATTTGGCAGTCAATTTCTTTCATTTTTTCAACACTTGGAAGTATTATTAGATTTGCTTTATTAAAACAAGAACAAATCGACGATTCGGTGATTTTATCAAGGTTAAAGTCATCTGCAATCCTTGCACATTTGTTTTTATTAACGTAGTATAATAAGGTTTTCAAAATGCAAATTTGTTTTAAAGGCCCCACATCCGGTAAAATGTCTTTTGTTTTGCATTTTTTGCGAACTTAAACCGTCCACATCTCAAAATTACCAAAATGTCAGATCCTAGTATTTCTAAGCTCACGAAATCTGACTTGTTTAATATTATTATTTTCTCGTGAACGTTTGTGACATTTTACAGGTTTATGTCAAAGGTATATCCCTTTATTCTTTATCATCAGAAAAAATTACCACTTTTACACTGGTTTGACCGAAGGAAGGAAATAAGTGGTAATAAAAACATAACATTCATCATTTTCACATTGGGTCAGTTCATGCCATAAGAGTTACATGATTAAATTTATCCGTAACCAGACCAGGAACCTACGTTTTGTTCTTTTTTGAGAAATCTATATGCCGAATTAGCCGAGGGTGTAAAGGGTAAAAAAGTGGGCTAAATGGTGAAGGTAACCCTTCGCTTAACCCATTCATGTGGTTCACTATTATTGTTTTAAGCCACCCATGTAGAAAAAAAATCGAGCCGGGAAGGAACAATGAAACTGAACTGGTGCTGCCATGTAACAGGGGTGAAGCGGGGGCGCAACTCGGAACAAATAGTGATAGTACTAGTTCAGTAATTGACGAGAACTAAGTGAACTGTCATGTGTGGGTGGTGAACCCGTGAAGAGATTTCGAAAGTACCCTTGTGTACAAAGGGGAAAAGGGGGTGAATTCCGTTAGATTTAGAAAGTATGATGAGCCCGAATTCCTGGATTTGTTTTTTGGTTGTTTTTTTTTTTTGTTTTTTGGCTTGTATGGGCTGTCGGTTACTTCACTGCAGATATATCTGCTTTCAAATAGTCAGGCAAACATCTACGCCTACCACGACTGCGGTATGTAGAAAAGAGAGACAATTAAACCAGACTGCCTATGAAAATTTGATTGTCTGGATCCATGTGACACACATTTCGCGTGCCCGTTTATGTTTATATAGCAAGGGCCTAGCCTCGTTATCTGCTTCAAAGGCTGTGTCAGAGATTTTGAAATATATAATTTTGGGCAGTAGTAGTAATTAAAAATATTATTCTAGAACTAAAGATAGTCACCTAAAATGATTATTCGAAAGGTACAGATGAATCGGATTGTTCGTTTTCATGCCTAAAAGTCTGCACAGTGTAACAGTGCCAAGGATACCGTGTATAACAAAATTCCGGCTCCGGAATTTGATAAAAAAAGTTGTGATTTTACAGGACTTCGCTTATAGCTTAGTTTATTTCACACAGTGATTTTATATGGACAAGTATTACGGAATGCAAAAAACACGATATGTTTGAAAAATGAGTGCGCCCCCATCGGAAATCTCTGAGTAGGCCTTTACTCGACCTTGCATACTATGTACGTTACAAAAGAGTCCTTCAAGCGAGGTATTCTTTTACCTGATTATGTTGAATGGAGTTTTGTTTATCCTCTAGCTCATCCAAGCGGCGAGAGAATACAAGACAACTATTTCACCTGAATATTTTATATTTCTGCAGACGATTCTTTAATGCTGGTTGCTTCTAGATAGGTTGTCGGCCAAATTAAAATATTGACCCCTCCTTTCAAGGACCTAAAACAATCACTACCCATCAAATAATAAAAGTACTCTTATTACCCCCTCTCTCATCTAGCTAACACCTGTTCTAATCTAATGGTTGTGGTATTGTTGTGGAAGGGGGGGGGCTATAGGTTACCTTTGTTTTATATGTGTTCTTGGGTGGCGTTCACTACTGTTCAGGGCTCGACTATTTATCAAAAGACATCTAAGTGGAAGACAAGCCTTTAAATGGTATTATATGAAAGTTAATTGTCGGCAGGAACTTAGTCCTGTGGACTTAGAATTGAAGACAAAATCGTCCATGGTTAAAAATGCCAAAACAAAACTAGCAAATTGATGAAAAATTGGCTTATTAAAACCTAGATGCTGGCCGTTGAAGCTTTTTTCAGGTAGGCCTACTTACAAAAATATGTCATCAGAAAGAAAATAAAGGGAAGGACAAGCCCATTGGATAAGTTAATCTGCAAAACAGATCACACTAGATCACAAATGCACTGACCTGTACATGGGACCTTCGGTTTACTGTCGATGTTCTACAAATGAGCTAATGGGTCAGAGGAGGGGAAGGGAAGACCAGTGATGTTATATCTGTAGACCTTCAACCATTCCTCTAATATTGTTAAATACCCACATGTTTGAGCTTGTTTGTTTATGTTGTTCTATTACTCTAAACGATAAAGCCTAAGCTTCTTGGATAGAAGCGCCTTGACACATGGGTGAAATTTCACCAGGGGGGACGTACACAGGATTTTTGTTTGGGGGGGGGGGGAAGGCTCTTGTGAAAGTGCGACCTTTTTTTCGAAAAAGTTGACTTTTGGGGTAAGAGTGACCTAAGCCCTCAAAATGTCCTGTTTTGGAGGCTTTTCGGACATTACCACTAAAATTTCTCTAAATTGTTGAGCTTTTTATCAAAAAACTCAGCAAAAAGTCGACTTTTGTCCCCTTTTGTGGATTTGTTTGGGGGGGTTCGACCTCCGCACCCCCTAGCACCCTCGTGACGTGCTTATTTCACTATAGGGGGCTTCAGAGTGCTGAATTGAAAAATGAAAACAACACCCAGGCCTGTATGGTCTGACAACATTTTCCTGCAGTAAATATGACAAATTCACTATTAACAGATCATGTAGAATATTATAACACCTACAAGGGAAACAAACCAGCTGGCCTTTAAACATCGTTCATCACTTCTCTACCAAAGGAAGGCGACCTCCAACAACCCCAAAAATACAGAGGAATTTCTCTCAGACGCAACCAGAATATACTACCCGAGATGCTTGCCCTCAAGAATCATAGAAGAGTTGAGAATTTGCAAGAGAAAACTTCAATTTTGTTTGTAGACTTCTCCCAGGCTTTTGGCAGTGTCAACAGGGATGTAAAGCTGCATATTCTTACCAGCTATGGCGTCCCAGATGAGACTGTCAAAGCAATTGCCGCCATGTATGATAACCCAACTAGCTTTGTGCAGACCATGGATGGGTCCACAAAGGAGTTTCTAACAACTACTGGAATACTCCAAGGAGATACTCTTGCTCCCTACCTCTTTGTAGTCGTAGTTGATTACATCCTCAGAAAGAGCCTTGACGTCATGAACGACAAAGGACTCACTGTCAAACCCAAGCGTTTTAGACGTCACCATAGTCAGCATCTCACAGACCTTGACTACGCAGATGGTCTAGTTAAGCCGATCTGATATGGTGCACAAGATCTACTAACATCACTTGAGTATGATGCAGACAAAGTCGGCCTACATATAAATGCCATGAAGACCGCAAATGAGGAAGAGCTATCTATCTGCACCACAGACGGTACCAAACTCAACGAGGTCAGGGACTTCAAGTACCTATGGTCCTGTGTTACCGAAAGCAAGAAAGACTTCCTGTCACGCAATTGACAAGCTTGGAATTCCTGCAATAATATGGCAATCTGGTACCTGCATTTCAACAAGCTGAAGTTCTTGAGAACCCTTGTAGATAACATCCTGTTATATGGATGTGAGATCTGGACCATAAACAAAGCGCTACAGGATAGACTAGATGGCACTTATACCAGGCTTCTTGGCACAGGCCCATTGACATTTCATTCGAA
Organism: Ophioderma brevispina; assembly: GCA_023653785.1. NCBI lineage: Eukaryota > Metazoa > Echinodermata > Ophiuroidea > Amphilepidida > Ophiodermatidae > Ophioderma > Ophioderma brevispina. Next base: position 146,868 of record JAMKCH010023850.1, read on the forward strand.
AAAGTAAGGCCCAGTAAGCACTCCAATCGTGATTCTCCAGAAATCTCGCGTCTCTGACATCCAATAGCCACTCGTCAAAAGTTGGCCTTCATCGTGCTGAAACTCATGGCAAATGCGCATTCTGTATGGATGTAAGTTCAAGTCAATTTTTGTTATCCGGTTGAAGGATGAACGGGAGTTCAAGTCCATTTCTTCTTGCAGTGGTTTCCCACAAACTGCATTAATGTTGTCAGTTCTCGCTGTGCGTCTTCTCCCTGAGTGATTGTTGTTCCGATTAAGGTTTGTGCCATGATCTCGACGTTTCTTAACATTTGCCCAGTTGGTCATCTTGAGTAGTTTGTATATTCTCTTGTTTCATGAAATTCTGTCACAACGAACATTCTTCGCTGCACCACGACATTAATAAAACGCTGTGCAGAGACAAAACTGTTATTTGTTCAGATTTCCCAAGCCACTTTAATCAAAGGAGAAGCCAAACCAATTTTCAAAAGGAATATTGTGAAGATAGCGGTGCATGACTCTCTGCTCCCAGGAGCACATTCTTTGTCTTCAATGTCTACACTTGGAGAAAATAGTCAATGTCCGTAATCTATCTGAAATCGCTAAAAATACAGTATGGTTGTTCAGATACTGTCTATTATATCGAGCAGTAAAGTCCAACGAACCTTTTTCCCATATTTGTCATTTATAGCGTGTCACTGGGAGGTTTTTAGGGTCAGCTTTTTGTTTTAATAACAATCAATACAGTCACGCATTTGCAAAATTAACAGATGGTTATTACCTGATTACTTTTTAACTATAACAAGCAACACACTCACTTTGTATTAATAGTAATCATGTATCCAATGCCCTAAACCTGTAGGCAATTGTACTTTTCAATCAATTTTAGTCCACCGACTTAAATTGTAGAGACTAATGGCAGCATGATTCGTGTGTTTGTGTGAGTGTGTGTTCATTTGTTTGGTTTTTCGCGTGTATATTATGCGTGAGCAAGTGTCTGCGTCCAAAATTGCCGTAGACTTTGGTTTAAAAATTTTGTCTAGCTTTTAAAAACCAGTGGCGGATAATGTTCATTCTTGGCCTGCTACAGTTTTGGTTAAACTTTGTCTCATTTTGGTTAAGCTTTGTCTAATTTGATCAATACAATGATCCTTGGGTAGTGTCCCGCGTGTTGCTGACCTGACCTTTGTCCCATTCACAAACCGCGACGATAGAGGACACATTCGTTAAAGGTGCTTTTCGTGATTCCAGCATCTTCTGCTTTATTAATTGTTCCCTAGATATCCAAGAGAAAAGCTTATTCACAGCATTTTAGTAGATCCCGACCTAGAGGTTTGTGTTATGAGCAAGAGCTTTTTTCCCATCGACCCATAGGCCACTGTGCAGTAATTTCTGTCCTTTTACGGACAGAAAGTGCAAATTTGCGAATTTCTTACAGATGCGATCGAAGTTGCATGTACAATTAGGTACACGTGAATTACTAAGGATAACGGTTCAGATGATATACATTTGTTTAGATAAGTCGTTGGACGAGGTTGTGGATGACGAAATGCCACTTTAAGTTAACGTTGTTTTTGCTTATTTAGGTGACTGATATTCATAATGCTTTTCTATTGAAACAAATGGCTTTAGTGGGGATACATTCAGGAGTCTATAGTTAGTACATCTCACATTAAAGTGCATGGCATTGTTCGTTTTTTTTTTAATGAATATTGATTTTGTCAACTACTCTTATCATGTTCCTTATTGCTTGCAATCGGATGACCTATTTTGGACTACTTTTCTAATTTTTATTTTGTTTAATCGTTTATTTATTTCGTTGTATTTATAAATACTTTAATAAGAGCGAAATTTGTGTATATCTTGTGTTAAATATGTATTTTAACGAGAGGAGTTTCCATTCTGCAGTAAAGGAGTTCATAACTGTTACTTTCTAGCAGGTTTGGAGTCGCATGGTTTTGTGTTGAAGTGGTCAAATTTGTATTCATTGTTAAGTCACTGTAAGGAAGTATAGAACCGTCCCTTTAAACGTTTGTACCCTCTTTGATTTGTTAAGAAGAATTAGCGCAATCATGATCTTATGCAAGCATTTCATATTTTATTCAGATACATGCAAACTAAACAGATGGCAAAAGCGTTAAAATTAGAACATAATATATTTCTAATATTGAATATCAGCTGTTGCGTGGTTAAGTGAATAGTACTGCAATCAAACGTCTGCTATTTTTATCGTTTAGGCATCCTTTAGTTACGTATATTTAATTGAAAATTGGTTGCACTTTACACACACAGCATAAGAGCTCATAAGTTCCATTCATGAATGAGTCAAAAGATTCCTAAATGTCAAAGGGGATCGGTGGTATTACTTTATAAAACAGCTGCAATGCCCTCCACAAATGCGTATTGCCTCCACGGGCCTTACAGGGCAGTAAATGTGTTTAACGTTCATTTATTTGCATAAAGTTCATTATTATGCATCCTAATGACCATATTTGCAATCCGCACGACAAATGCATTCAAATGATTCCAAACAAGCCTAGTGCTAGGTCTGTGATTTTCTTGACATGCCTTCACAAATCATTGGGATACCATATCAAAAGCCATTGACTTACGTGGCATAACCTATACAAAATCTACCAGGTTTTAAAAGATGAAGCACCTTTTCCCCACTCACTATTCCCGTGCAATCTGTTTTTCCTCGCACTAACTGCATTTTGTGCGCCCAAATCCTGTACTCTGATACACCATCTAATCATGATATGATACGTTCTTTCATTTGGCCCTGGGCTTCGATTTCTAATCTTTGTAGAATATGGAAAACCAAATTCAGAACCTAGTTTGCACTGTATAGATTATGGCGTACCTTCGATCAAACCCTCCTCATGTCAGGTCGAGAAATGGGACTAAATATTCGCTTGGACCCATATTAAGGTGAAATTATACACATGCTTTACAATCCGGAGTATGAACATCAAACGCGGAAATGCAAGCGATTAGAATAATGAGATTACGAATAGTGGCAAAATAGTAGATATTGAAATATAAAAGTCAGGAAATATACATACATTTTTCAATCAATTACCTTCGAATCTGGGTCTCACTAAGACTTCACAATGTAAGGATTAAAGAAACACTATTTTGACCGTGGCGAAGAGAGGAAATGAATAATTTAGAGAAAGGCATCCAGAAGTTGAGAAATCGTGATGTAAAGGTGTAAGGCCAGTAACAAGTTCAAAAATAAAATGCTCAATCTAGTACCTTATTTGAATGTCCCATCTGATGCAAGTTGCTGGTTCATGAAGATTCCATCATGGTAACTTTACGTGTTTATCGTGTCAGTTTATTAAAGGCGATCATCACGCTACGCTTTGCTAAACATTCTCTCTGGGTCGATGGGAGCGGTCATATTGCCAACAAATAAAGCAGGTGTGTGATGGAATGTTAGAACTTTAGCGGATTATAAAGTGTCTCACAAAGCGCCACTGAATTCTAAAGTTTTTAAAAAGTGTACTAAATGTCAGCCGAAACGCTATTCCGCAGTCAGTGCCCGAGTAGAGCCATTCATATTAGAGTGCCTCAATGTCACATTTTGCTATCTGACCAGCTGAACGATGATGTGGACAGGCGGGATACTATGCTAAAATCTTTACATTCGAAGAAGGCAGCACAAGTTAAGACAATACGCATATGTAAATACACGAGGGCATTATCGAAGTACGTCAACGTGTTGTGTGGTTCAGTAACGTATATGCGTATTCGGGCACGTGGTGGTTTGGGGTTGTTTAAAACACAGTCGTTCGGTTTCCCGCTTGTTCTTGCCTACACGTGCTCAGGCACGTGTGGCTTTGGGGACGGTTTCAAAAACACAGTCGTCGGTTCCCGCTGTCTCGCCTACACGTGAGGCGTAGCCCCTTATTTTTTTTTTTTTTTTTTTTTTTTTTTTTTGAGGAAGCCGCGTACAACGGCCACAATACAGTATTGACTGAGTAACAACGACTAGGCGACAAAAGCCTCACAAGGTACCGACATGGAGGTAATTTTTGATTCGCAGATAAAAGCATAATGCATTAAACTCTTCGCATCCCCTCTGTATTACACGCTTGCTTTCGTTAATGAATAATCACGTGATACAGAATAGTTGCGAAGGGTAAAATGTAAATGGCCAGGTGATATAATTGAACTTTGCTTAAATTATGAAAGTACCGCCTTAAATAAGGGGATGGTTTTGGGTTCCGGTGTGGTACATATTTCTGCCTTATACCAGTCAGGGGCGGATCCAGACCTGACTGGAGGAGGGGGTGCCAAGATAAAGTTTTAATTCTGCTGTGATATAATTGCTGCGTAGCAGCCACGGGCCGCATGCGGCGCGGGTGTGTGTGCGGGCCGGCGCGGAAGCTCTTCATTTTTCTCATGGCAATCAAACTTTTTCCATTGTAGTTGAGGGAAGTTATATCACTTATATCTAAGTGCGCTGGAAAGAGTTCATTGCTTCAGGACAATTGATCAGAACTTCGAGTATATAAGTTTATATCAAAATTAACAGTGGAGTAAACAGTTCAACGCGAGGCCGGTGAGTTTGATATGAACGACGAGAAGGTCAGTAAAGTGTCAGATAAAGAAGATGTAGCAAGTAATCAAGCGTCCTAAACAAAATGATTAGAAAGCTCTATCGGATGTCGGAAATACAATATCAAAAAATTTGTTGCCGGTCGACAGAACCTGTAAAGACATAGGGCTTTTCTCAAAAAAGTGACTCCACTCAATTGCCGAAAAATCGGAAAACCAAAGTCGCCACAAAATCTTTAGCATACATTTTTTATTAGCTAACATATCAACATCATGGAACAATAAAAGTTATGAAACAACAACTCATCCTATATTTACATTGAACCTTCAAATTAGTTTTGTTTTCCCGGTCTGGGACCAGTATATTACGTTACCAAATGCATCCTGGATTAAATGTTTATTTAAATGAAGTTTTAATACTTGAATTCAGATTCTTAATTAATGGTGAGAGATAATCAGAAATGCTATTGGTGAAGCAATTCCTGGTATGAGACAAATTTGTACATTAAAGACATCTTTATTAAGGACTATTTTGTATTTTTTATCGATCTATGAAAATTTCCAAACCAAGCAAGATCTTTTTTCAATACTGAAGTAAAGCTGGTTTTCTGATGGTTAATTAGTACGTTGGTACGCCTATTTCAACCCTCTTTAAAATCATTTATCACTTGCATGAAATGTAAATCTATTCCAATATCACTGTTTCAAGATGTTGGTATGGATAACGTAATATCCCATCACGAATTGCAATAAATAAAAAACATTTTGTGTAAACCACTTTTAGCATGCCAAAATTAACGACAGGGATACCTAAAACAGTTGTTTGCCAAACGGTGACAAAAAATGTAGCCACTTAGATCATTTTGTCCTTTTTATAAATACACATCGTATATGCCTATCTCTAAATTAATGCCTGCCAAGTCTCCAAGTGTCTCGAACTGTACCATTAATATGATCCTCGTATATTGTTATTTCTGTATTTTCTTGTGAAATCGATTATCTCCAGAGCAGTGACTGCCATTTTCTCTTTCCTTTTTTCTTGCCCGGGATTTTTTTTTGTAGAATCACAGACACGTTTCCTTCTTTTCTGTGCATCAGGTTTAGCCAAATGTAGCGGTTAGTATATTATATATTTTGGACGTGTTTAACTCATTGAGTCTCCATTTGAAGTTCTGTTCGTTTTTACGATACCACTGGAAAATAAGAATGAAATACAATCTGACTGATGCACAATATGGTCAGATTATAACATCTGATTAATTTCGCCACAATGATATTTGAAATAGCCGACACTGGGGTCTATAGGCCTATTATTTTCTTTAGCCATCGATAGTCGCGGAAAGACAAATTTAAAACTTCTTGATTGGTTCATCATCAGACAAATTCATAATACATGCACTTTTAAAGACTTGTGACCAAGGGATTGTATCAACAATTGGCCATAAAAAACTTGACATTACTCCATCTTTTTCGCGTATATTACGTTATCTCAGACACAACGCACGCATGTGTAACTAAAACCCCCATTCGCACACCGCAAATAGTATCTATACATAGCCCGTGTGCACACTGCATGGCATACGGCTGAGTAATACTCACAAGGACATAATACTTCCATATATATAACCTCAAGGTGCCCACAAAACAAGAACATGTGTATCTACAGTGTGCATATTATTACGCATAAGATTTGAGTAAATGGTTAAAGAAAGTGATATTTACCTTAGTAGTGCAACAATTCTCAGAAATACTTTGACATAAGGGTCAAAAGAGGACTCCCGTATTTCGCCCCTCTTCGTTTTGGAATACATAACTTAATACAGAACGTAATATACATTATTGATTGTAATTCAGTGTCTAATAACCAAGTATATCTTTAGTAGTCTAGATTCTTGCTTAATTTTGATTTGCCTATAACGTATATACATGCTTAAACGGACGCATTAAATTTTGGAATATAAATCTTTATTGAGGCCAAATTGCAAACAAGCATTGTGATGTTACGACTTACCAATGAATACATATTCTGCCTTTGAGCTAGCCAAAAGTACTATCATTGCAGTTATTTTTTTCAAATAAATCGAGTTACTACATTGATAACGTATATACAATGATTTCGACTGAATCCATATATGGCTTCTTGTGCTTAACAAGAAATTGCTATGGGAAGAAATGATTACTATCATAATAATTGATGCATTTAAGAATAAAACGCCTGGTATGGATAAGCTGGTCAAAATGTGAATCAGTGACCAGTGTGGGGGATGAGCAACTTACCTCTCACGCTCAATTTCTTTCTTTGACTAGCGTCTTTTTCTCTCAGCATCCAGGTTGCCTAGGTTAGCTTTTTCCATCGGCAAGGTAGGTAAGGCACTCAAAGACATGGAAAATCAGGACCTTCACCGCGGATGGGTAATAACACACCTTATCCCCTCGACTGGCGGCCTGGGTGCATCCCCATATGTTTTAGTAGTGGTGAAAAACTGGACCAAATGCTGAACCTTACTTTATCCTTGTAGGCTAGGCTGTGATTTGACATCCTTCACACTTAGGCTATGGAAGGAAACCCAGAAAGAAAATACCTCGCCAACCCGCAGGCCAAGGGTGCGCGAGTCTGGCAAACTCCCTAGTTATGACAGATACAAATAAACTTCACGGCCCTCAGTCCCAAGGCAGCGGTAAGGATAGCAAAGGAGCTGAGGGTGCTAAGAATCTCTGGGTCTTCGGCCTTCCAGAATCATTCGTCCACTTACACGGTGAGAATATGGCCACTCGATTCCAGTTGACTCTTCATGACAACCTAAGGTTTCTTTCATTTCTTGTCTGTGGAACCTGGACTATGGCTCCTGGCGGATCATACTCCTTTTACACCACAAAAGACAAAAGGAAACTTAATTGTTTCGAAATCTCAATTTGAAAAAATTGAGGGGCGTGTTCATATAAAATGCCACATATTGTTGAAGGGATTTTAGTATCCATCAAACCTGTATATAAATTATAGGTAAGGCGCGAGAAAAAAACCCTGTTTTAGGGGTGACGACCGACCCCTGATTTTTCAGTTTTACATAATTTGTTAGTGTTTCACAAAATCATGTAAAATCAGTCTGTTCGTAGCCCAAATTTATCAATTGGGCTGATTTTTTTTAGAGAATATGTAAATTTTGTTCAATTTTTATGATTTTTCTAATTTTAGGATGTTAGGCCAATTTGACCGCCAGAAAAGAAAAATAAATAAAAACTAATGACCTAATTGAAAGCGTCCGCTCGCATGCAAAACAGTTGTTTTCATAACCCAAACAAAAAAAAAAAAAAAAAAAAAAAAAAAAAAAAAAAGAGAGGTAAATGATAGACCTGTGTACATAGAATTGGAGTGCCTTTCTCTTTAAAAGGGGATTCAGTTTCACCAAATAATGTTGATGTTTTGTTTTTTTTTTTTCTCCTTTTTTTTCTACGGTGTGAGGAGATTGCTAGGTCCGTTACTAGGGTCTACATGGTTTGACACTGAATAACTCAACTGTCGCAATGTCACAAGATTTATGAGTGGCTGTCATTGGATTAAGTCAAGTGTCAAAATTTTGCACGATAGATACAAGAGTGGGTCACAAATGTAACACGGATTGTGTTCCATGCATGACTGATGTGGGCCATTCTCAGGATGTCACGCACGTGACCGAAAGTGTTTTGCCTCCCAGACAAAACAAAATAATCTATCAAAGTGGCTACATTATTTTTGGGTAGATTTTGTCAAAACCTAACCAAAAATAATGTTTTACTTGCTAGATTATTTGTTTTGTCATGGAGTCAAAACAAGTTGGTCAAGTGTGATGACTTCCGAAGAATGGCCCTTACTTCTGAGTAATGTGTGTATACACATACAAACACATTATGGATGCGATAAACGGAAAAATTCAAGAAGTGCAACAATCCATTCAAGACGGGGAAAAAGTATTCAAGAAATCGACATGCAGCCAAGACTCAAGTGATTCTTGATGGTATCAAGCGGATCGTGAATATTATTTAAAAACCACTTCATGTTAAAACAAGTGCCAAAACTATGTCAAAACCCGGTTTAAAATATGAGGAAAAGCAAATTGAATGTTCAAGAATATTAATAAACTAATCAAATTCACAAAAATATATCAAGATTCACCATGTCGAGTCACGTGTTTGTTTAGTCACGTGTTTTAAGTGGCGCGAACCTTGGCGTTTGATTAGGCATGGGCGATACTGCCAGTTAATGCTTTTGGGCCTATGGCTAGTGCGAGAAGTTTCCAGAGCTGTTTGATGTTTTTCACCAGATTCTTTGTTCTAATAACGTCGGATTCATCTATTCCAGCCTAAAGATCTATGAATTTTAGCTCAATTCATGCCATGGATATAGCCGGCCGGAAGGGACACGGCATCGTCGAGAGATCGATGCCGTATCCCTGATCAGTGAGCCTGCCATTGAAATTGAACGTATGCACGTATAATGCCAGATCTCTCTACAGACGACAGAATATTGAAATGGAGGAAGAACTGGAAAGGATCAAGTTTGACTTCGTTGGAATTAGTGAAGTAGGCAAAAAGGAGAAGGATGTATCACCCTAACAGAAGTCGTCACCATCTATACTTCAAGGGAAGCAACACCTATCACAAAGGAGTGGGTTTCAAGTGTACACAAGAGAATAGCAGGAAATGCCAGTAGCTTCAAAGGACTTTCAGAAAGAGTGGCCTCAGTAACTTTCAAGATCAACAAACAATACAATTGACAGATAATCAAGCTTACTTACCAACAAACCAGCAGCGCGGGGGGGGCGGGGGGGGGGATGATGAGGAAGTAGGATGGATGAGGAACTAGACAAGCTAGTCAGCAGTAGCAAGAACCACTACAATATCCTAATGGGCGATTTACGCAAGGTCGGAGCGGTAATCAAGAGAGTCATGCACAGGTACTTTGGGCTCGGAGTGCGGAATAGCAGAGGAGACACTCTCAAACTCTGCTGAAAAGACATCGTTGAAAATCATGAAACACTTTCTACAAGAAATCGCCCACAGGCGTGGACCCATTGGATCTCCCACAACGAGTCACAAAGATTTAAATCGATTACATCCTTACTGATAAACCCCACACTTCCAGAGTATCAGCATTAATCAGTTCAAACACAAGGCAGTGACTACCGCCTGCTTCGAGCCTCCGTTACGATCAACACCAACTAGAAGAGGCGCAAGATGTATGAGCAACAAAAGGAAAACAAATGCACGAAAAACACTCAGAGGCTAAGGCTGTGGAATGCAACTGAAGTTGTCAACAAGTTGAGGGCTTACAGTTGGATTCATGCAGAGATATCTACACACAGTGCGTACCACTCACTTCTGCAATATGGAGATTGCGGTAGAAACTGTGGGCAGAGATAAGCATCAAGACCTGAAAAGCTCTCATGGAAACAAACAACTGAGGGAGAAAGACGACAGATGAAGAGTAGTGGAATGGGAATCAAACATGTAGAATACACTGAGACTTGCAAGACCATAGGCGACGTATGTGAAAGAGGAAATCTTTACAACGAGACAAGAACAGCTGAAAGCTCTTAAAAACAAGGACTTAAATCAGCAGACGAAAACAGTGCCTTAGGACGGAAAACATCCATAGCTCTGAAGGAGGAAGATGGAACTGCGAACTGAAAGACCTCGATCGCATGTGGAGAGTTTAACACCAACCTCTACAGCACTAGGCAACCACAAGAAAAAACCTTTTGCTGAGTCACGTACCCAAACAAGTGGTGAAACACCAACCCCTTCCATCATGCCTTCGAAGTAAGAGATTTTTTTTTTGTTTTTTTTGTTACAGTAAGAAACTAAAGCGAGATAAAGCCCTGGAGGGGATAGTATTACAGCAGGAGTTCTTCAAGATGGAGGTGAGCCCATTATTGAGGTACTTACAAAATGTTCAACAGATGCCTAACAGAGGGAAGAGTACCCAGCAACTGGAAAAATGCATCTGGAGTTCTTCGCAATAAGAAAGGAGATACATCTGACATCAAAAACTACAGGCAAAAGGCCCTTCTACTGTAAGTACAGGATTCTCACCGGTCTGCCCATGAAAAAAATCCTGGACACTCTGGAACAACACCAACAAGAGCCCAAGCTGGTTTAGACCAGGATTTTCTACCACTGATCACATACATGCATGTTGTTAGCCAGCTACGAGTATAAGATACAATCAGCTTTGCATTGTTGTTGACTATGAGAAGGCATTTGACTCTGTGAATTCAAACCCCACTCTTCACAGCACTTGAAACCCAAGGAGTTGACCCAGCCTACATCAAACTCTTACGTGACCTTTACAGGGGAGCCTTTCCACCCTAAGCTCCACAAGGACCGTGACAAGATCAAGCTAGAGAGGGGAGCAAGACAGGAGACAGTATTTCACCTAAACTCTTCACCTCATGCATTCAAGATGCCATCATAAAGGAGATTAAACTGAGAGGAAGAGGTACTCAACATCTTTGCCGACGATATTATCCTGATTGCCCAGTCACCAAAGGAATGGAAGCATGCTAAATGACATTCACAGCACCAGCAAACTGTCGGACTCCCCAGCATGTATGTTGGGAAAAACCAAAGTGATGGTTTAATTTTTACTGATCACACAAGGAAATCCGAGAGTACTAGTAGATGGAGAAAGTCATTTAAGAGGTCAACAGCTTATACATCTTCCTTGGGAAGACAGTGATGACAGTGTGATGACTTACTACTGAGAGCAGAAGGAGAATTGGACTAGCCTGGGCAGCATTTGCAAAAGTGCGAAACAGCAGAAGAATAAGAAGGACAAGGAAGATGTTCAAGTGACTATATTTTCCTACATGACATACGGCAGTGAACCGTGGGCCTTGAATAACACCCGATGGAAACTGCTTGCAGTTGAACAGAGGAAGATGGAGCGAATCATGCTTGGCATCAGACTTCAAGATAAAACGAGAAATTGCTGGATCCGATCACAGACAGAGTTACTGATATTATTCGACTGCATTAGGAGTGCAATGCAGGATAACAGGTGGACCATCAGAGCGACGAGTGGACCCAGAGAATGGACCAGAAAGCCAGGACGTCCAAAAACCAGATGGAGAAAAGATGAAATGACAAAACAAATTGGTCAACTTGGACCAAGAATGGCTAAAGATAGAGATTTGTGGAAACATTCTAGGGAGGGTTCCTCCTTCGTAAGGACCAAGCCCATGGGATATGGAATGGATATGGTAGGGATAAAACATGTGATATTGAGGTAAATGTAGATAGTAAAAGTAGGTACATAGTGCTACGGGAACACATTTTGCCATATTTTTAGAGTCTCAAGGAGCAAAATGCGCGATCATGATTTAAAAGTATGAAAAGATAGGCTATATGTCGTGTAGAGCTGCAAAGTACTAAAACAGAACATAACACGATTACTTATTTTAAGCCAAACACAAAAGACTTTGGATCAAAGAACGAAATAACTCTACTTGGAGTCCCTTTTTGAGATTGGCCCATATAGGGTCCTTATCAAATCACTGGCATTCATACATTAATAGCAGATGCTTAGGCAAGGATCCGAGGGTGTATTGAGTCATCCCACAATGCACAAGTTTTGGGAAATTTCAACCTCAATAGGGTCATGAGACTTATTCGCAGCCGTGTGTTCTGATACACGGCGCCTCTCACACCAAGCAGACAGTGTAGGACGTTGATCATTTATTAGTCAGTCACAGCTACGATTGACCCCCCGCTGCAACTTTTTTTGGGGGATGGGGAACTTAGGGAAGGCAAATTGCAATCTTATGTCAACTGACGCAATTTTAAAAAAACGAAGGAGTGAGGTCATCAGATGTCAAGAGGAGCGGCATAAACTAAATGAACAGATCACTTTCCCCGTCAAAAAAAATCCGGCGGCCGGGGGGGGGGAGGGTGCCAAGGCACCCCCGGCACCCCCCTGGATCGCCTGCTGACAAACCTTTTTGGGAGTGTTGGAATTCTAGTTATTACCCATCTTATACCGACAAAACCTGCTCCGTCTACAGCTGCTAACGAGAACGGTAGTAATATTTCATCAAAGAAAATCAACACCTTGTTTGGTTATGCCATACGTGACTTGAATTTTGTAATACCTCGTGGACAATAAAGTGGAAAACGCGAGAATCCTTCAGGGAAATCTTCATGACTAGCAGGACTACATGTCTTCCTCGGTGAGATGATTCTAGAATTGTGTGCGGGAGGGTACCGCCCAATACAATGCATGGTAAGTCGGTGTATGTAATATTATCTGGCGCGGGTAGAGGTGAAATGACTTTCTATTTTTATCTGGACCGTGAATAAAATAGTGGAGTTGGCAACTAGATTCCTAGTATGGGTTTAGATAATTTGTAGTTCTCAAAATTTTAATCAAGCAAATAATGACTCGTGTCACGACGTCGTAAAAAATTGGACCTGGTAGTTTGCGAGTTTCTTTCAACAGACCCTATCTTTCTGAGCAAATGTGAACTGTAATGTGAGTATTTCGCTGGGTGAGAGGATGAACACACGAATCGGTTCTGATTCCCAAGTAAGATATTGAAAACCATGTGGAACTTTTACACATTTAAATAGAATAAATGCAGAGTATGATTTGAAACCCAATTTCATATCGCCATTGAGGCTTCACTTACGCCGATGTATATTAATACGGAAGTCGTTGGGGGATGGCATCAATGCTTCAAGACAAAAAGCAATTAAAAACGACATTTTGAACAAAATAGCCAATTACAAAACTTAATTTTAATTTTTCTTTTTTTCAATATGTTTCTTGTTTCAAGGTAGGGCCATATCAATATACGTTAGTTCCAAAATTACATTTGAATACGCACATATTTTAATATGAAATGCAATTAAATTGTGCGTATACGGTAGCACATTACGATTTTTACTCTGTTTAAAACTATTCTCCGGGTAGGCGACAAAAAAGAAAGAAAACCATGTGTTTTTACGGGCGAGCGGCCTTTCGAGTAGGGTCGGTCGGTCGGGCGAATTTTTTCTTTGTTTTTTTCTTTTCTGGAGAATCAAAATGGCATAAAATGACCCAAATCTGAAAATCAGAAAAAAAATGTGAAAAAATGTTTTACAATGATTTCTTGGAAAAAAAAACAGAAAAACTAAAAAAAAAAAAAATCTGCAAAAACTGAAAAAAAAAAAAAAAAAACAAGTTTTTTTTATTTTGTCGCCTTATTGCCGGCTATTCTTAGACATGCACTAAGTCTTTTGACTCCCTAGCAACAGAGCGCTGTGTTGTGGTTACGGCTCTGCGATTAGCTTGTATGAACAAGGAATGAAAAAAAACGGTTCGCTGGTTACCTTGGATATCGCGAAACAACGAATAGGTGGTCTTCGATCTGATGTTAGAAATGGGTTTGTTCCTGACAAAAAAAGACCACTTAGCTCACTAGTTTTGTAAGCCTGGCGTTTGGCATGACTTGATAGCAAGCAATCGAGAATTGAGGCAGCTGATAAGGTACGAAAATTGCTTGTATGGATCTATTTTTCACGTTTTTTTTGTCTTTGTACTTTTTTTAAAAATAAAACCTTACCTATATTAAAACTAGTCAGCTAACTAGACCATTTAGGCTAGGACTATTTTGGTGCGTAAATCATTACGATAGGCCAAGTATTTGCGCAATAGCCAGTGTACCGCCATGTACAAAAATTCCCAATCAAACGCTTATCTGACCAGAGTTTTCCCACCTCAGGCCTACGGCGGTCCGGAAGGTAAGTAGTCTGTGTCACACAGACTGCAAAAATATTATCTAACTTAGTACTGCGCGAGAGCTTAACGTTATCCAGTCCGTCATAGCGAAGGCATTTGCAAATGAAAAACTAAATCTCAAATATCCAGGAATACAAGGGGTTCTATGGAGATTTTGCATCAGAGGGTCCGTTACTAGGTTATGTTGTAAATAGGCCATATGTATCGTAATTGGGTCTCAACCTATAACAACTAGCGAGAAAATTGAAACATTTGTGTCGGGTTACTTCGGTGCTAGGCAACACGCGAAAGTGAACACGCAATCCGCCTACGGACCGCATCCCTTCCCACAATGCCTTTCGGTATTTCTTATTTCAAGTTTGAGAATTTCAAACCTGGTTTCAATTTCGCTTTCAAATTTTGAAGAAACAGGTATACCGTACTTACCAGACCGCCGTACGCTCAGCCGACAATGACGTGTGGCTGATAAACTCTAGGGCAGTGAGGATTTGCCAAGGTTTGCCCAGATTCAACAATGGGCGGCGATGTTTGTCAAGAGACACGTAATGGTGGTGTGTGGGGTGTGAAAGGTGGGGTCGAGGCGAGGATAGGGTAGTGCCACCTTAAAGAACAAAAGCGGGGATCCTGGAATTGCTAAAGTACACAGACGTTTTAAAATTTTTGAACCCCTATGAATTCTGTTTTAAGAAAAAGCGTTTAGTGTTAATCGCAAGTTTAGCAGGACCTGTTGAAGATTAGAAAAACATTAACAAAACTTTAACGATCATTTTCACCTTTTGCCCACAACAAAAAAAAAAATAACATTGAAGAGTGTTAATATACTGTCACTATAATTTGTTTAGAGTGAGTATTATCAGGAGGCGCCCAAGGAAAACAGGCCAAGATACCAATTACACATAATGCTTGACCAAGGGTAACGCCTGGTCTGTTTTCAACGACATCGGTAAATGAGTTCGTATCGGTTGTATCTCAACAGACAACATAACACCGAGAGTGACCAAAATGATATTAACACTTTGTCATCATCATGATTCATATCGAAGGAAAATCATGTGACACTTGAATTGCTGAAGTTCTGTTTAAATGACGATTTTTTTTTGGGGGGTCGGTCGATGACTTCGAGGGTGCACCAACAAAACACGAAATACAGAAAACCTTCAGCCAGCAGGGGTGTAATGAGTTTTGTTCAGTTACTATACAATTGCTATTAAAAGGAGAGTCCCTTAAATTTAAAGTACTCTAGACTTTTACCAAACCGTAGCAGCGTTAATATAAAGTGCCCTTTTATTCACCATTGTAACCCGCCTATCATACGAGGAATTGTTCGGCTATGAAATAAAAAACTCTTTATGGAATTCTACAACAAACCCTTAATATGGGTGGAACGGTCTACTAGCCTGGTTAAATATCAATAGAGAGATTGTTCAGAGATGGTCAATTTGGAAAGCCATTTTAAAAACCCGCCCAAAACTCGCTGAGTGAGGCTAGAGAAAGTCCAAATCATGCGATGATGTCAGGATACGAACACAGTTATGGGCACCAATCCTCGTGGCTTGCTATTCCTGGTCATTTAGGACTGGGCGCCAGGACCCCTGGTTCGATTCCCACCTAAAATGTCAACCTTCTTTACCGTATACCCCTGTACGCTCCATACGTCCCTTTCCCCGGGAGAGACGAGAATGGTGTAAGGGTTATAATACCCTTCTTTTTTCAGGTAAGAGGTAACTTGTTAGGCTTGATTTGTAATTACCTGTGGTGAACAGTGGACGATACAATGCATAATAATAATAATAATTACTAATAATAATAAATGGCATTTACATAGAGTGCTAATACAGAAGAACAAGGATCTAACAACAAATACTTAAAATATGAAATTATAACAAACAGGAAATACGCATAAAATAAGGAAAACTAACAAATCAAAAGATTAACAAAATTTTAAACATCAGGAAATTGATATGATCTTTCAGGAGCAGTTTAAAGACACTGGTGGAAGTTGCTCTCTAATATTAACAGAAAGCTTGTTCCACAGCCTACAGGCATGGGAATATAGTTTCCAGATTAGTAGGGGTCTTCCCCTTTACCATATCTTCCCCACCCCATTAATCAATTGTTGGGGGGACTGGGCGGATGTGAAAACATGAATTGGATCAACATTGCCTGGGGGAGAGGGAGAGGGTTTCGCTTTCCCCGAAATCGGACAAAGCGTGGAACATTTCTCCATGATGGTAGGAACAATTACATTAATGATCGTCGCCACATATACGATTGTACGAGGAATAACAACCCGTGTAACATCACAAGAAGACCGTAGCCTTCGTGGTATCATCAAGAATTACTATACAAACCACATATACAATTTCGACCAGGCGCGCAGCTTTATTTTGCGAGCGATGGACTCTTTTGAGAATATATCATTAGCGCAATATAGTAATGAGTGGGCATAGTCAATTCCAGACAAGACCAAACACTCATACAGCATGGTTGAAGCATCAAAAGTGCTTAAACCTATTAATACGCAATACTTTTTACGAATATGATATGTTTCAACTTGCAGATAGCCCCAATTCTGATTGACACATAATGTAGAATGAAACATAAACTCCAAGGATTCTTTTAACACAAGGATGCAGGACGAGGTGTCACCCAGAATCTAACTATATTGGAAAGCAGATTAAAAAAACAGGGCCTGGCAAAGGACAAGTAAGTTATGTCTTCATCTGCCGCATGTTATTTGACATCCCAGGTGTTTATGTCAGCTATACAGTTTGAAATTTTTTGAAGAGCTTGCTCACAAAACACCTGGAACTTTGGATAAAAAACTGACAGGAAACGTGAAGTATCATTCAAGCATACGAGTGAAAATTATCATCATAATCCTCTTAATAATGACACGGACTGGATGAGTGTACATTATGAAACCTAGGGGCCTTACAATGGAGCCCGAGGAACAGGGTAACTGAAAAATATAATGCTTGGATTTTAATGTTAACAATCACTAGGGCTACTTATGTCAGTGAGATATGATCAAAACCAGGCAAGATTAGTGTCTGTGATACCAACACTGGTTCACGCAGTTTAAATCAAATACCATGGGTCAATGGTTTTATCGAAGGCAGCACTCAAGTCAAGCAACCCGGCAATACAGTTATGGGCATCCGAGGCTTGCCCAATTGATGACATTTCTACCTGGAGAAGGGTTGTTCGGTGGAATGGTGAGCTTGTATTGCAGATTACATGGGCTCACCAAGATCATGATCGCCAAACATGCTGTATTACCTGACGTGATGCTTCCTTCTCAATCAATTCGGCAATGGATTTGATATTGCAACTGGCCTAGAGCTCTTAAGTACACCATGATACAAGAAGTTACAGGGATAAGGGATAAATATAAAATGCTTCAAAGTGTGAAGAAGGAAAATACTGTTGTTGTACTATCCTGATGATAGGTATAGACATTTCAAGTTTCTGTTTAATGAGCCAGGAGGGAAGTGTGTAGAACTGGCAACTCATCACTGATGGCTGTTTTGATCTTGAAAGCATCCAATGGTTGATGGCGTGAGAGTTGGGTCAAGAGTGTGTGTGTGTGAGTGTTGCGCCCCGCGTGGTTGTATAGTGAATGAGTGGAGTGAGTGAGTGAGTGAGTGAGTGAGGGGTGTGTGTGAGAGAGTGACTTCCAGTTAGGGAGTGAGTGAGTGAGTCCAGAGAGTGAGTGAGTGTGAGTGAGGGAAGGATATCAAAAAATGGCCACCATATCACCCTTGTGGGAACCGCTTTTAAACCCGAAGGGGAGTCCGTTGTAATCGCCTGTAAAAACTTGCTTATTGAAACGGAAGCCATTACAATAAATAACCTCAGCCGTGGTAGTGTTGCCGATTTGTAGACCAAGGGGCCTGATATATTGTTCTCGGATTGTATAAGTAATGATTTCAAGTATTCCTTTTATTTTTTATCGTCTGTTCCATTTTCGAATGCAGACACCAGACTTAGCAGACGGAACGAAAGTCAAACATTCTAAAAAATTTAAGCCCTGCCAAAATGTCGTCGTACGTTAAAAGCGATCACACTACGGTGGTGAGATGATTTTAGAGTAAAGTAAAAAATAAATGATAATATTGAATATACAAAGTAGTTAAACTAATAGTTTAAAAATCAATGTTCCACCGTCGTTTTCCACGACTGTTTGAAAGTTTGATGAACCCATAGATAATCCCATATAGTTCAGTATATCGACTACAATTGGGTACATCGGTTAATACCTCTAGACGACTCTTCTTCAAATGACGATTGCGGCAATTGTGAAGCGTTTTTTTTAATGGTGGGGTGGTGTGGTGGTGGTTAGTGAAAACTGGTGGTTGGTGAGGGGGTGTGGTGGTGGTGGTGGTGGTGATGATGATGATGATGATGATGATGATGATGTGATGATGATGATGAGATGATTGATTAGCAATATTTATACAAGTTAGTTGACAATCAATTTGATGTAAAAAAAGTAAGAAAATGGTAATACTTTTTTCTATTAAATTGAGGTCAGAATTAGAACCATTAGTCGACTGCGAATTATGATAATAAATATATCGATATGATTGGAATAAGTTGATCCTGTCAAAGGGCACGAGGATATTCAAGGGGAAAAAATGCGAACACCGGTGGAAAAGGAGATATGGTTCCGCCCGGAGCCATAATCAGGGCTCATAGAAAAAGCGCGAAACTAATGTTGAGCGAAGAGTCAACTAAATACGAGTGCCCTATTGTTTAAGCTCCAGGCGGACTATGAGTTGGAGGACCATATCTCATGCCACCATGTGTTTGTATGTTTTACAAATGCTTACCAATAAGTTAAATCACAACCTGAGGGAGCTGAAGTGAGTAAACTAAAAAGACTTTTAATTGAAAGATGATAAGTACTTTTTATCACGCAAGACAGGAAATCCAGCGTACTTCCGTATGAGGCAGATTAGAACAGTAGTCACGTTTGACTTAGTTTTTGATCTTCGTGAAATAGTCTTTTTCGTTTTGTGTAAACATAACGTCTTTATATACGACACACTTGCCAAGGAAAAATCACATCCTGGTGGACGATTACCGTTTTTAATTATTTTCGCCAGCAATTATGATGATAATACATACTAATAAGAGCATATTAAAGACTGACGCAGAGAACTTCGATTGAGCTTATTTTTTCACAGAGTTATGTATGTGACAAGCATTATGTATTATTAAAAACACGATTTGTTTGAATGGAGGTCCCGGAATCTCGGAGTCAGCCTGGACACTGGTTTCTTATAAACCGCGTTAAACATAATTCAAATCATGCAAAAACGGTCCACCTAGTATAAAATGCACAACACTGACATACTAAAAGAAAGCAAATACAATAAACAACAAATGGTCCATACAATGATTTTATGGTCAGTGCACCAATTAACTGACGCCCCCACACACGAAGAGATACTCGTATAATTTAAAATCTTTTTTTCTATGACCTCGGCGTAAACGTACCTTGGGGGTGGACTATTACAATTACTTCTCTTGTGATACCTTTCATGACACCAAACTTGACACCCTCTATTACATACTCTGTGTGTGTGTCCATATGAGTGTGGGCTGTATCACACTCTAGGGTTTCCCAAGTCCGTGTACCTAACGCGTTACCTTAAATGCCAGAACATTTGACAGAAGACAATATGAACGTCACGCGGTTTAATGAAATAATTGCATATTGCTGACACACAGATAGAAGCAGTCTTTATAATACCTATACGTTTGTATACCATTGTGTAAAATTTTTTGTATCGGCTCCGTGGCCCGTTTTCAATTTGTAGTGTAAACTGGTTCAACCGGTTTTGGTACTATGTTTCCCGCTTTGGTGATGAGGCGATAGCTTACCTATATGCCTGTACCCCCTTCCTATATCATTGCAACGGAAATGTAGGAGCAGCACGGAAGATCGGTATAATGTTTTCCGTTACGTTTTAAAAAGGAACATAATTAAAAACGCTAATGGACTTCTTTTCTTTTTTTCGGTGTGTCGTGAATTGAAATTCCTGTATTATATTCATTACAACATTATCCTGAAGGTTTTTGACATTAACATTACTTTAATATAATTTAAAAAAAAAAAAAAAAAAAAAATTTCACTCAAAATGTGTTAAAAACTCAATATGTTGTTTTCATTTCACAACTGCAGAAGATTGTCCTTTTTAAAGACTCGTCCTTGTTTGTACTGGGACCGTGGTTCGGAGTGTCGAGTACAGCGCATACCCCCGCAGCCGCGCGCAAGTGGCTGTAGCCTGCTAAAACTAAAACGGGGATCCGTCTGCGCATCCAATCCACGGTTAGGGTATTTAGCCAGCTGACTATGTTTCCAGTTTGTAGACTTATGGCCCATCTTTTTCACATTCATCGGGGACAATTAATATTAATTATTAAAGAACAATATACAATGTTGAATCTTAAAAAGGAATTTATTATGGGAATACAGCCAATTTTTGGAAAAATAAGTTGATGACGTCACGGCATTGATTGGTTTATTATTTTGCTTCGGGGGACTCATCAGGTAAAAATGACGTACGTATCCCGACATGAAAAAACAAACCGAGTAGGCACGAAAAAAAACCCTGTTTTAAGGCGAGCGGACCTTTCGATAGGGTCGGTCGGTCGCGGCGAATTTTTATTTTTTTATTTTTTTGTTCTTTTCTGGAGCTCAAAATTGGCCTAAATAGCCCCAAAATCTGAAAAATCAAGAGAAAAAATGAAACAATTTTACAAACAAATTTTTTCTACGAAAAATTTTTGCCAAAATTGATAATTTGGGCTAAAAAACAGGCGATTTTACATGATTTTTGGAAAAACTAAAAAAAAAAAAAATCTGCAAATGAAAAATAGGGGTCGGTCGGGCCCGTAAACAGGTTTTTATTTATTTTCCGTCCGCCTTATCGGTCCCATCGACGTCGGGTTTTTGAATCATTAGGGAAAAGGTAAATTTGGTAGTTTTCTTGTTTAGACATAATAAACGTGTCTTTGAAAAATAATAGCACTTTGGGCAGAGGGTCATGTACCGACCTTGATTTAACATAGTCGGATTTATAAATATCGGTCGCCCCCGAAGAGCACACTGATACCTGATACCTGACACGTGACCTATACCTGAACCCGTGACCTGACACCTGATACCAACTATTCATCTCGTTTACCGTTTATAACTACATTACGGCCAAGCACCAAGCATTCTGTATCTCCGTTGTCACAGCGTCGTATTCGATCAAGATATGAGACTATGCATGTGGTTCTGTAGTAAAGACATTTTCAATGCTGCATTGAAGGCGTAGTATAAGTACAATAGTAAAGATATTTCAATGCAGTTCAAGTCATAGTGTGGTACTTTTCAATGAAGTACTTTGGCAACTCCAGTTACCAGCATCGGGGTAACTATCTTCAATCAATGCAAAATAAATGCTCCTTAGTGTAGCCATGAAACAGTATAGTATAGTAGCAGTGTCATGTCAAGCATGAATTTTGAAAAATTTAACCATCAATGATAAGCTTATACTGCATCGGTGACACCATCACCATGTGATGTCATCTCCACGCAAAGACTGGCATGGCACCGCATGCTTCTAACTCGATCCCATTTACTGATCCAATATAGCAAATGTTACCTGATTTGGTAATCGGGGTTCTTCCTAAGGTATGGGGATCTCCTAGGTTAGGTGATTTGTTACATTTGGAATCCAAGATGTTTTGGAGGCCAAAACTTACCTTGCATGCAATAACATAGGGTTCTTCCGAATTTGGACACCCTCAAACTTTTGTTTACATCCAGATTTACGTGATGAATTGCAAGCAGTGCTTTTAAGTTGGTTTTGTAGTGAGTACACTGTTTTAAAGTGCTATATTATGTTGGAGGGGATTTTTTTAGCTTCTTTATTTTTCAAATTGTCATGTCAAACTCAGAAATCTTATAGGAAAAGGTAGACGAGTTCCACGGGGGGAGGGGGGGGGGGGCAAATCGTATACTTTACACGTGCAAGGTCGCTAAATTTGTAGCGAGTAAGAATCGACCCCAAACCTCAAAATATCAGTAAGTTTATTGGTTGATGTGGATAGGTAAATATTAAACTTACCTCTTTTATGTTCAAAGTAGTAGTCCGCATTCCGATCTTGAAGATTAATGATTTTTTGAGGGTGCAAAATTTTGCACAATTTGGAGTCCCTTCGCGACGGCATGACAACATTGCCTTTTTTGGCATATGGAAAAAACTTTGCATTGCTGTCTCTTTGCTGAGTGCTTGTTTATTTAATACAAATGATCTGAGGACAAAAATTGGGCTTGTAAACCCGATATTTTAGAAAATAATTTTTTTCGACCTGTCTTACGTGGAGGAGATAGGCAGTGATCTCAGTTCCATATATAACAAAAATATGGGGACTGAAAACTGAGTCTAGGCAAATGCTATATGCACGACTGTCGTGCACGAATTCTAAATTGGCTATACCATGATACTACATGACAATACCACAGGCTATCATAAGTCATAACACCATAGTCGTAACACCACTCAAATTGTAATTATGCTAACAGCCATGCAAAACTTGGCCTACCCAGGTATAATCAGTTACATTTGTAAGTTGTGCTAAATACTCAACAGTTAAGCCCCAGGCCCACGTCCGTTGCCAATGTTTTCATCGTCACTGTATTAAAAGGTCACATCAATCATGCTTCTGTGGTAAATTACCTGTGCATAAACTCAAAACTCCAGAAAAAATTCCCTGCAAAAACCAATCTCATCAAAAAAAATTACCCTGAACGACGCGCCATGGCTTACAGAGCTATGCGCTCGGTAGCCATGCGCACCGATACACTCTAATATCAAAAACAGCCCTATCGAAAAAGTATATACAACCCCCAAAACCATTGCATCCTGGATGTGAAGCTCACAGGTCATTTGGGAGGCCCATTCGATGTCTCCGCCAGCTCGTATTACTCAATGACATACTTCTTTCTCTCAGCTTTAAATACAAATTAATGTGTCATTCCACTTTGCCCTGTTACTCAGAGGCAGGTCAAGTACATATCCGTGTGAAAAAAAAAAACACATTTTCAACGCTTGGTTATTAAAAAGCAATCTCGTTCAAGCGGCACAATTCCTCTCACATGAAAACGCAATCTCATCTGGATGTGCTACCCTCACCCCTTTTTTGTTTTTTTTATTCTTAGCTCCATCATGCAACCTCACCCGCGAACATCCGCAATTTCAATTGAGTTTTCACGTATTCGAGTGTAGTGGGAGCGAGCTTATTACTCACTCTCCCCAAAACTACAGTCATAATCTTTACCATTTCGAGAATTCACTCTATCAATCGCTTACTTTTAATGTCCTCCAAATCACCTGGCCTGTTCTTCCTTCCAATTCAAGTTCAAAAGTTACTTGTCAGGCTGGTTGCCCTGACTAGCACACCACTGCATCTGACCACATTGCGTATTTGTGTTTTATATGTACACTAGGATTCAGTCACTAGTCTGCACAACAGACCACCGAACCAATTTACTTATTGGATCTTCTCTGTAGACAGTGTTGCCCCTTCAGTGCTAAAGCACCGATCCCAAAGTCTGCAAATACAATGTTAAAAATAATTAGACTTGAAGAATAATTGGTCAATAATCCATACAGGGTGGAAAAATAAAGCAAAAAATGTCATTCCTTACAGACGCCTGGATCAAGGCTACAGTGCTGGACTCTAATTACGGCATATTATAATGGTCAATTTTATACAAGACCTTGTCTTGATATTTAGAAAACTTAAATTGCAACTACTTATCGTAATGGTGTAGTTAACAGATACGCAAAATAGAATCCATCATAATTGTATAGGGTCTATTCTATGTGTTATGCTTAATTCGGAATAATTTACTAAGAGCAATAACAACATTAACCCTCGTCTACGGAAGGGGATGGGGTCCCTTCAGATTTTTTCACCGGCTTGCTAAAAACTCCCTTTTTGGTGCCAATTGTTTAATGTTCCAAATCAAATCAATTTAAAATAATGTTTAATTACTGTATTGATTTACAAAGAAATAAATGTGATTTATGTACAAAGTAGAACATTACAATTTGAGGAAAAGATTAATTGAATATTGGGGAAGAAATATCGAATGCTAGGACCTCCACTGGACAATTCCTGGGAGCTTATAAGAGGTGGGAGCCCCCTTACCTAAGGTACTTATTTAAACTTACACAACATACAATGATGAGCATTATGAGCGGTCTAGGTAAATATAAGTTAAATGTGATGTGGGAAATATAAACCGATCCAAAAAAGTGAGACTGACATTTTAAAGACGCGATAAAGGGAGTACATGCCGAAAGGCAAAGAAGTTTTTAAGGACAAATACAGACACATATAACAAACACACATACTTATAAAACATATATACACAACAATACACATAATATAATATGCGTACCGTGGCGTACCATAAGTACATGCATGTGTCCATCACATTTATGTACGTATGCACATCTGTTTAAAGACAAACAATAAGTTGTGAAGACAAGAAAGGTGAGGAGATTGGTCCAACTTAATATACTCAGGGGTAAAAGGCTTCGGCAGACTGTAGGAGGAGGGCGGTAAACGAGATTAGAAGAGGAAAACAAAAGATAGATGGGGAGTGAGAGAGAAAGAGGAGGGGAGAGAGAGATAGAAGAGAGAGAGTTGAGAACGAAGGGAAAGTGGAGTTTTGCAGATCCATGGAGGATGGGGCGATGAACGTTAAGTCCTGGTATATAGTTTGTATCAATGTAACAAGTTGAGGCTTACTTTGAAGGTGGTTTTTTTTGTTTGTGATAGATGTGATTGATTTTCGGGAATATCGTTCAGGTTTTTGCACCAGGTCCAGAATATATGTTTTTTTTCTTTTGGTGTTTTGGGTAGAGGGAAGGTGTATTGGGTCGGATTGTCTATTTGTAATTGTGTTATTTGTCTATTTGTCCAAAGTATTTGTGAATAGGAGGTAGGTTTTTATGGTGATAGTCATGCTTAAAGAGTGCGACCTGAAGTTTGTTAATGTCAGTTATTTATTATGTCCTGAGGGAATGAAATAATGCAAGGTGTGAGTTCTGTAAGGTTAGTTAGTGATCGTACGGATAGCCCTCATTTTCTGAGTGATGTGAGCTTATTTAGTCGTGATTGAACATTTTGAGGCCCATATGATATTGCCGTATGTAAGGTGTGGGAGACGATGTGTTGTATAAATGTTTTTTAATGTGTGGGGTGTAGGTGGTGGGTCTGCTCTGTGGATGAATACCTCTTGCATGTGAGGTTTTGGTAATGGTGAGTTAATGTGCTGGTTCCATGTGAGTTTATCGTCAATGGTGATGCCCAGACACTAGTAGTATGAACTTGTGAAGTATTTGTCGTAGCTTTCCTGCAACTTGACGTCATGGTGAACGTCATCATGGGGATGTGGTAACTTATCTTTGTACCAATTGAAAGAAGAAACTCCTAATGCTATCCTTTTGTACCAAATTTACAGGGAATCGGGTGTTCAGTAACTAATCACAGGGGGGTGTAACCACCCCCCCCCTCTTCGTGAGTTTTGTTACAAAAAATGGTCATGTATACAGGTTGTCCACCTCTGTTATCCTTTTCGCCATTGTTATTTAGTGTCCTTCCTTTGTGATTACAAATGAGTGATGTGATGAAGCAAATGAGTCCCTAAAGTCAGTCAATTCTTTTTTTTACTTTTTCATGTACGTATGCCCCATAAAAAAAAAAGTGAAAGCTACATTTTTGGCTGAAACCCCCTTTAAATTGGACCAATTAATTCCAAAGATATAATAGTTGAAGGGTGGCCAAAACATATGAAACATAGACAGTTTCCTCCTTTGTTTGGCTCTATCTTAAATCAAATTTTGCGACTTCCGACTAATTTTGCTTGATACATCACATATTATTATTTTTATTTGTGTATGTAACATTGAGAAAATATTCCAACAGGGAAATACCTTGTTTTATTAGGCAAGAGAAAATTGAATTCCCCCAGTGCTATATTGGGGAGGATGCAAGGTGTCTATACTTAGAGCTCATTCTATAAAATATACGCTCCTATAATAGATTGGGGGTTTCCGGTTATGGTGCAAAACAAAGATTGCACCATTAGGTGGCTTCAGGTGATGTCATTATTAACTTTCTATTGATAAAGTGCTTCATAAAATGGTGTCATTAATGTGAGACTCCAATTGGATGATGTAACATGGCATAATGCATAGTTTAGGTATTGGGAAAACTAGGTATTAAATATTATCAATAAGGACTTCGCCGTAGTTAAAATTGCCAGTTGCTAAAATTATTCTTTGATATGCAGAAATGGCAGATCTGTGCAGTACATGATACGCATACTCAATTGATATATATATAGATACACAGGAGCGTAATAGCTTGTTTTTTTTATCTTCAAGCCAAATATGGCCAAAAGAGCTCAATTTTTTTGGAATTTCAAAGATTTCAGTTTTGTGTGGTACTAACAGTGGACATTTTCGACAGACGTACTTGTGGAAATCCTTAGTGGAATGCTGCTGATATGTTGGATATACAAGATGTATATTCATTTGTGCACAAAGGCTTGTTTGTTTTTTTTTGTATATCTATATAATAGTAATATATATCTATATATATATATATATATATATAGATGTCAGAATAATAAGTTGACACGAATCTGCTGTGATTTTTGTTAGGAACATAATGTATAGGCGGAAAGAATTGATAATAAAGCGGGCGTAGCTAACTACCGTAAAAGGAACTTGCTGGAATGGGGACCGCACCCACACCTCTCGTCGAGAGGTCTCTTGAACAGAGAGGTTGTGGGTTCGAGTCCCCGTCATCAGGGCAAGTTCCCGTTTGCGAGAGTTAGCTACGCCCGGTTGTTATCAAGTTCTTTCGCCTATATATATATATATATATATTATAATATATATAGGTCTCAAATTGTACATGGTTATGATGTAGCATGCACAAATATAGTTATAAAAATCAAACACACGCTTCGGGTCTAAAAACCCTTTCAACGGTGGAATAGCAACTGATACTAGCAAGAGAACTCTGGCAAGAAGACACTTTAAAATTAAAACACAACATGTAACACAACGAATAGTGTGAAAACCTATAATACAGTATAATACATAAGTGGAAAACTTGGTAAGCGCTAGAATACCTCTTCTGTACAAAAGATACATTGATGACATTGTTTGTTTCTGCGTTGGTGACCGCACTGAGCTTGAAGACTTCATCCATATTGTCTGCAACTTCCACCCAGCGTTCAAGTTCACCTTTGATATCTCGCCCTGAGTCCGTCACTTTCTTGGATCTTAAACTCACTATCCGTGAAAACACTGTTGCTTCCAATATTCATTTCAATTTCAGCCCCCGATTCTCACAATTATTTATTTTACACTCAAGCCATCCTCCTGCTTGGCAAAGACTCCCTTCCGTACTCCCAACATTCTAATCGCGCCAAGCGTCTTTGCTCTGAAGAACATGACTTTTCAAAGGATTCTGAAGGACATCCCTCAGTTCTTGATTGCTCCGTGGCTATCCCTCGAGACATTACTAACGCTGCCAAAGAAACGAATATCTAGGATTGAGGAAACGAGGTTCTTAAAAACTCTGATCGCTGACAAATCTGACCGGGTTCCCCTTGTTATTCCAAACACACCCTTCCATACACCCCATAGTCGTACATATTCAAGAACTTCAAATTCTTTATGTAAGATTATTCTACCAGGAGGTTCTTTCCGACACGTTCCTGTCACAGCATATAAAATAGACCGTAATCTATTTAATCATTTGTTCGTGATTCCATCCCCCGATCGTCTTTGCATTGAAGCTCCGGTACATTCCAATGGTAAGTCCAAGATTGTCAACACCTGCAAAGTGGTTACAAGATAACATGACTCTTATCAAGGGTCCACACAACTCTTTTTCAGGTGACGGTCACTTCACGTGTAACACCCGCAACTTGTTTTATTTCATATGCAAAAAAATGTCACATCCTTGATATGTTGAAACTCAACGTAGACTTGCTGATCGCATTACAGAAAATTCCGATCCATCAGAATTAAATTCTGCAGGGTTTTCCAGTTGCTAAACAGTTTTTATCCCGTCAACTTGTAGCATTAATGATTTTTGTGTCACCGGGGGCCCTTGCTTGTAGGGCGGGTAACCAAAAAGACGTAGTGACCACTGAACACAGACTCCATTTCAATTGGGCACTTGTCAACCACTGGACTTCTTAACATAAAATTGATTCGTTTAATATTTTTCTATGCTTGTAAAATACATCGGCATTTTGGTGCATTTAAAGTTGTTGTATTCTGCGCTTACCAAGTTTTCACACTTTGTATTATACCGTATTATAGTTTTTCACACTATTCGTTGTGGTGTTACATTGTTTTGTTTAATTCTTACAAGTGTTTTCTTGCCCAGAGTCTCTTTGTAGATCAGTTGGCATTCCACCGTTGAAGGGTTAGACGAAGCGTTGTGTTTATTATTTATACTATATTTGTGCAATGCGCTACATCATAAACATGTACCAATTTGAGACCTATATGAAACCAGTGCTACGCTATTTACCTCGGACCATATATATATATAGTATATTAATATAATATATATAATATATATATACTATATATATAATATATATATATGATTACTCAATATGCAGACAGTACCGTTCGAACGTTGTGTTCTCATCAGTGCAGCACAGAGCTAAAGGCGAGGAGAGAAGAGAGAAAATCTTCCATATTAAAGGATTGATGTGCGATAAATCAAAAAATATCAAAAATCAGATTTTGCATGTCTGTAAACAAGTATAAGGTATCCTAAATAACCTGCAAGTTGATACGACCAAAAACAACCTAACAAGGACAAAATCGGATGTTTTTAGTCATTAGTGTCCGTTCGGACACTTAATACTACACGTATTGAATGGAGAGTTTCGTTCTTTGAAAACTGCCGTTTCTTCGTTTTCGGTCAATTCTGCAGTTGGAAAAGGTAACATATGAGAATTCTACAGGCGTATTCACTTCACTTGTAAGCTCTTCCTGCAAATTTCAAATATTTTGAGACTCTTTCGGATAAATCGCTGATATTGTCTTTAACAGGCTTTTTAGCACAGAGTAGCTGCGCCGATGTTATCCAAATTAACGTACTAATTTAATTGAAGTAAATGGCGTCGCGCCGGATTTCCCGAGTGGAATAATGACCGAGAATCTGCATTGATTAGTCTGTTGTTTTCATCCTGAAAGGATAGAAATATTCGAATTTTACCTTCTTTTTCTGACATAATGGGTAATCTGGTTCTTCGAGACTGCGATGATTTTGAAAGATGTCTTCGTAAGTCAGTAGATATTCTGTTTCTTTTTTGAGGAATACTATACAAGCAGCCGAATATACTGGCAAACTAATATAAACCAATCGCATTTATCTATATGGGGATTATAAATTAAGGTAGTAACTGTGTTGGAGAGAGTGAGTGTGAGCGCGTGTTTTCTCAATACAAATCTCAATACAAATCTGAAAAAGTTCAATCTGTTGCAATTAGTTTTGGTTAAATTGATTTCCTAATTTAGCTGGCCTAATACCAGCTTTGAGTTTTGGTTATCGCACACAGCCAATGACTGGTGGATTTGCGTCCGCGAAGTAATTCAAGTCAAATATATTCTTGTAGGAACTTTTGTTGTAGTTTTGCATTATTTAGGATAATGTTTCTCTTCTTTGGAGGGTTCAATCATTTCACTCCTTGGCAATCTTCCTTATTTTGAATATTATATTTTGTTTACTCAATCGTTTTTATTAAAACAACAGCATCATAGTAGACATAAACCGAATACAACCTTGCATGGCATTTGATGACCATTGGGCAAAGTCGGAGACGACACACCAATAAGAATTATAATTTAAAATACAAAATAAAATGACTAACTTAAAAAGAAAGAAAATGCACCACATTGTGTTTCGACTTGATCTCTGACCTAGCAATTAGTCCAAATATGAAAGTTTAAAGCGCCATCATTTAATGTTACGGCCGACTTTGTTCAATCACAGAAATGGTCTATAAGAAAGGTGACCAGCTCAGCAATAAAATCTATAAATGGAGAAAGGCCAGTTTAAATTGACTGGGGGATTTGAAACCTGTAAAAAAAAAAAAAAAAAAAAAAAAAACAAAAAAAAGCGCAATTTAACAGGTAACATCCTGTAAAAATTACGTATTTGGCTGTAATTGGATTAGGGAAGGTAGTGTAAATTTTATGCCAAATATTTTAATTTACAGGAAAAAATACTGTAATTTTACAGGAAATCTGGCAGCAATTCGCCAACAAACCCCGTAAAAATACAGCTTTTACACAGGGTTTCATTCAAGTTACTGTATATTTTATTTACAGTTTGATGTAATCATTTTACAACAACTTCCATTTGTACCGTATATGCACTGCAAAAATTGGTGTGGATATGCCTAACTAAGTTAGGATCTTCGTCGTGTTTTTTTACTCTACACACGTTCACATCTCTGGACTAACTCACCAAATATAAGCAAATATATATGTTTTTGAGTGTTTCGAATTAAATTAATGTTTACAGTAGATTGGTTAAATTTTACGGTAATTTGTTGGCAGATTGCTTCCAAAGGATTTTCCTGTCAAATTTATAGTATTTTTTTTTTAACAGTGAAGTCATATTTTCAATACTGCCACTAACATTACTAAGTGTAACCAAATTCCGCCCATCTTACCACCCAACTCCTTTGATTGATTATCCTGAAAGGAATATAATTTCGTCAATGTAGTGTGTTTCAACAACCGGTCATGAATTATTACTATTATTTAGAACAGAAACTTTTTTTCATTTATCCGTGTGACCATTTACAAACATTAACTCGTCAAGTTCAGCACTAATGTACGATTCTTTTGATAGCAGTAGATTTAAATTATTAATGTTGAATTTGCATCTCATATCTGAAGCGAAATGCACATTTAGGCTAAGTAGGGGATATTTTTGAGGGGAATTGTGTTCTCGAATATGTAATAACGCATTGTATTACATGAACAGCCTAACAAAATAATTAACATAAGGTCACATTTTGGTATAAGCGAGGGTAATAGGTACCTCGCTTCGTGTTTTGACGGCCGGCAGGCCGTTTTTTTTTTTTCTGAACTTAGTTTCGTCACATCAGCTTATGTTGACTAAGAGGTAGTTTCGCCTTCTTGTCTTTAAATGGTTTTCTTTTCACCATTCGATGCAAAATAATACATCACTGAAGTGATTTAAAAATACTCCGTTTTAAAACATGGTAACAGTGATACTAACTTTTGACACTGAGATTCAAGCAAGCGTTTGCGCATAGCGGTACTAAAAGTACATCACCGAGGCTATGGTTTCCTCCTCCTCTTCTCAATGAAAAACCAAATCATTGAAAATAAGGATCTCTCGAATTGCTCAGGAAATCACTAAAAGCGAGTAGAACACTTTTTAAGGAGCATGAGACGTTTCCCCTTCTCTTTCCTTCATTGGCAAGTGACATTAATGTATTTTTATTATTTTTTTCCGTTAAAAATATAGAACCACACTGTGCTTATAGTTCAGTGTTCGGACTGTGAAAACACATTAGAGCCCTTCTGTACAGGACTTCATACACAAACTGATGTTTGACATACCTGAAAAACCAATTATTATATAGAATCACGACTTAACAGATGCAATCAAACAAAAGAGGAACAAGAAACAAGAAACAAAAAAATAATCAAACTCATTTTACTGAAATGTATGTAATAGATAACATTCTCAACTTAATCCTTTCAAATGGGATGTTTTTTAATGAATCTCTTGCATCAGTGCACAAATTAGGGCTTTCATTTTTTAGGGGTACCTAATGTATGAAGTCTCTAGAAGTCTGTCGGAACGAGACTCTCGACTTCTGGCCCTGACCGAAAACGGCTATGAGGTGTACATGCCAGCTCAAAATAATGTCGGCGCTGTTCGTGTGCCCTTTTTCTTAAAATCTACACTAGCATTTTATAAAAAATTGCAACTTCTTTGAAAGTCCAGTTGTGATTGAATGGGAAATGGATTAAAAACATTCAAAATTCAAAGGGCGTGATGTGCTATTTTTACGTGTATTTCAATGGAACGTTTATTTGGTAACGTAATGTGCGTTCAATAGCAGACAACTGATGACATCATCAAAGCATGTTCTCTCCATAGGCCACCAAATAATAATAATAATAATAATAATAATAATACAACCATGCTTATATAGCGCATTACACAATCAAGTCTCAATGCGCTGCATTATAGTATATCTGATGGAAGTTGATGGCACCACCAAGGCATAGCTGGTGGGGCCAGTCACAGACATTCACAGTGGTTGTGGAATGTAATGCTTTTGTTCCCTGACAAACGAAGAACAAGAACTGTCTGTATCTATCCCTCTATTCTTTGATGCATCATTTATTATTCAGATTTGTAAATAGACTGATTGATTGATTGATTGATTGATTGACTTTAACTTAACAATTAATTGTAGGTCTCTTGTGGGCCTAAATTTCAAGCTATCCGCAAACGATAGCTCTTACGCATTTCACTATCAAGTATCAACAATACTAACCGCCACACAAAAATAAAAGAAACATTTACACATGGTCAAATATCTGTTTCTAGTAATTGCGTATTCCTTCAATTGATAAATACTTATTAGGTCTCTTATGTGTGTTGAGGGCTGTTTAAAAGAAAGGTGGTTATAATAAGGCTTAACAAATGCATTGTTTTCTCCGCTAGCAGCCGACATTGTGAGGTTCCCATACTTTGATGGCTCCAGCTATTTTGGTGTGAAGCATGATGGGAAGCGTGCTGGAGACCTGGCGAATCCAGTTACTACTTATTTAGCTTAATTGACAAGATGAATTGTTTACAACGTAGCACCAGGGTTAAAGCCCCCAATTCGAAGTATGTGCCTCCTGAGTCAATACTGATCTATACCAATGCGAGTGATGGGTTGGTCCTAAAATCTACTGGACGGTCCAACCCTGACATTGACAAAGGATGCATGGACAACTTTGTTAGACGCAAAGCTGCTTTCATCATCAGCACATTTAACCTCCCAGAGATCCCATGAAAACCATTGACTGGATGAAGGTAGTGGGGGACACAAAACTTTGTGAGCAGTATACTGTAGCAGTACATAACAGGTTCAACATTCTTGTTGACGAGCTTGAAGACAAGAACTCCAGCAGAGTATGCGATGTTCTCACTTCAGCCAACAAAGACAATGCATTGGAGATGCTACCTAGAAGAAAGAAGAAGACTACTGCTTTTGCCTCAAGCGGCAAAGTCAGTAAAGCCAGAGAAAAACTGAAGCCTGCTGCCAAGAAACACCGTACTAAATCCACCAGATGCTCCAAGCAGAACCTTGATGCTGCTAAGTTTAGGCGGCACTTGATGACGCCTACAGCGCGGTGTTTGAGGAACATGTTAAGTCCAAGGCTGAGGCACCTGACACCCTACATCTTGAAAACAAGCATGCTGCTGCCTGGGAGGCACTGAGGGAGCTGGCTGATAAGAAGCCCGATAAGAAGAATACTCCACCTATAAGAATCAAGCAAGCCAGTTCAGAATAACACTAACCTTGATGAACCTTTCTTCAATCACAAGATAGCAGACACCCTTCCCATCCAGACTGAACTTTCACTATAGAGGAGCTTCAGATCTGCCCGAAGAAACTGAACAACAACAAGACGCCTGTTCCCGACAACATTCCTGAAGTAATGTGGAAGAATCCACTATTCCATGATCAACTGTTAGAATTTTGTAACAACACCTGCATGGGAAACAAACCAGCTGCCTTTTCAACATCTTTTATCATTCCTCTACCGAAGAAAGGCGACCTCTGGCCTCTAAGATCTACAACTGAATGCTGCTCAACAGAATCACTCCTCACATAGATCCGATTCTCAGAGGGGACCAGGATGGTTTTCGCAATGACAGATCAACACTACCTCAGATACTTGCCCTCAAAAGGATAATAGAAGAGTTTGAGAATTTCGAAGAGAAAAGCTTCAATTGTGTTTGTAGACTTTTCCAAGGCTTTTGACAGTTGTTTTCCTAACAACTACTGGAATCCTCCAAGGAGATACTCTTGCTCTCTATCTCTTTGTAATCGTGGTTGATTACATCCTCAGATAGTCTAGACACCGTGAACGACAAAGGACTCACCATCAAACCCAAGCGTTCTAGACGTCACCAAAGTCAGTATCTCACAGACCTTGACTAGGCAGATGATCTAGCTCTAACAGCCGATCTGATATGTGGTGCAAAACATCTGAGAATGTTGAGTCAAAGTCGGCCTACATCTAAACGCCAAGAAGACGGAATATATGACCGTCAATGAGGAAGATGATCATCAATCTATCTGCACAACAGATGGTATCCAACTCAAAGAGGTACAAGGGCTTCAAGTTACCCGTGTCCTATGTGCCGACAGCGGGAAAAGACTTCCTGTCACGCCAAAGCCAGCTTGGAATGCCTGCAATTAAACTACACCACTAATGGCAATCTGGTATCTCCAATCAACAAGCTGAAATTTTTAGGCATGTGTAGGGAGTACTGTTTTATATATAATTCTGAGACCTGGACCATGAGAAAGAGATACAGATAAACTGGATGGCCCTTACACCAGGCTTCTTATGCGAGTACAGAAAACATATCCTGGCGCGAGCACAAGAACCAAAGCACAGATATATGGAGATATCCCTCAATTTCATCTTCTTGTTGCCCAACGCAGTGACACAATTTGCCGGTCACGGTCACTGCGATTGATCAAGTAGTCTCAAGACGTCACATGTTACGTGCCAAAACAGGGGTCGTAGCCCCTTAACTACATTGATGTGATTGCTCGAGACATCCAAAAGGATCCATTTGACATCCCCACCTTAAGTGTCAGACAGGGACATTTGGCGATTCATGGTGAACAGCACCTCGGCTGCGGGCGTCAGATAGATAGAATTGATGGGACGGTTCAGAACTGCTCTGCCTCTACCTGGAAACTCGAACACTTTTACTAGCGCTCATTATTAATAAAGAAACTTGTGGACAAGCGGGTGGACTCACTTGGTCAAAACCACTGCAAACTGTCCCGTTGAAAAAGTTACAAGTCTATCTTGGCTCCTATAATTTAGATTACGTCAGTCACAAAACTCTCGATCTTTATTACATATTTAAAGAATACAGTTTTTTTTAAATACAGTGGTGAATGTAAGGACAAAATCCCAGACAAATAAATTGTATCCTTTTAAATGATCAAAACAAACAACTACAAATCAATCATGTAGACAATAAATGGGTACAGTTGATAGGTTACATTGAATTTGAATGTTGAAAAGATTGCATTTAAAAAATATTATTTTGTAGCAGACATTTGTGTTTTTGTTCTTCCTTTGAGTCTGACACCCGATATACGGACTGTCATGTTACTTTATAGACTTGTATGGCTTCATAGACTGAACTAGCTGATTTTTATTCCTGGGGGTTGTGTCAAAAGTGGGATTTTCCAGGCAGATTCTCTCGTCAGCATGTCGCCGCTTGGGTATGCAAAAAGGCGTAACTCGAAAAAAAGTATTTTGAGAAAAAATGGCTTTTAAGTATAGAGATTCTTTTGCATGACTTACTTTGACAGTTAATAGACTTAGGTAGGAATATTCTTGACTTTTTTGTATTTGTCATATCTTTAGTTATTTTGGCCCTTGTAGTTTTGGAGGAAATAAATAAATTTATGAATTTACACCAACTGGTGATGAAAGGAAAAATAGCTCCGTATCATATTTTCATGGTAAAAAGGGCCTACCTTAGAGCTAGGTGTCTGGACAATCAAGACTTTTATGGCAAAAGGGCTTATCTCATAGAGATATTTGAAATCAATGTTTAATGATTAAATTATGTTAGGTTTAACATCCAAATGGATATTAGACCAAAGGGTATTATTAGACCAAATGGGGATTAAGCCCAAATGGATTATTAGACCCGATGGATATTAGACCAGATGGCTGTTAGACCCAATTGTGTATTAGACCAAATGGAATTAGACCAAACGGCAATAGAGACGAGATGGATATTAGACAAAATTGGAATTAGACCAAATGGCGTGTTTGGGTTATCAGCCCAAAGGGCATTAGACTGTAGATGGGGCATGAGACCAAATGGCTATCAGACATTGTGGTTGGTGGTAAATTGGATGTTTGTTAGACAGATTTGTATTTAGACAATTTTGGGGTGTAGACGAATTGGTATAGACCAATTGGGATTAGCCCAAATGGCAATATCACAAACTCAAGTTAGGTTCCTTTTTGCAATAAAAAAAAGTGTTGCGTTTCGATGTAAGTTTTCACGTAATAAAATGGACTTAGAGTGCAACGAGAGATTTTGACGCACTCAAATATTGTTGGTCGTAATAGTAATTCCATGTAGATAACATCTCAATGTGGATTTCTTACCTTGTGTTGGGGCTTACAAAATGCTTTAAACAGGAAAAAATGTGAATTTTGTTATTTGATCCTATTACGAAAATAGAAATTTCCCAAGGTTTTACCAAATAAAAATTGCTAAGCTTAATCCTTTCAGAGGGGATGTTTTTGATGCAAAGGCTTTTTACATCAGGGCAAAATATCAGTACTTTCAATTTTTAGGGGACACCGTTAGGTCAAAATCTATCGTTGCACCTTTACTATTAAGTTAGCGTCCTTTGCCCATAAAAAAAGTTGTTGCGTTTTGTCGATAAGTGATTCAGAAATGACATTTTGAGATACCGCCTTTTGCCTATGACATTTTGCAAAAAACATAAAAAAAAGCTTGAGATAGGTCCCTTCTATATTGCAAATGACACCACTTTTGCGAATTGAGACCATCAAAAAATGGCAAATCCATCCTCGATTTACCCAAGATGTGTTACTAACTCAAAATGTCAAAATTTCAAGTTACGCCCTTTTGCCATGAAAGGTGCCCCTCCATTTTGTGATTAAAAAATATTATTTTATTTCTTTATTTTACGTGAGAAAAAGATTATCACGGGAAAATACATGGTTTATTATGGAATAGAAAAATGAAAAATTCCATAGTGCTATTTGGATCAGGCTAAATGTTGTTTACAAGTTAGAGATTGAGCTAAGTACTATGGCTAGGTTATGCATGCATGAGTATGTTGTAATATCTATTTTAGGATGTGGGAAATACTAGTTTGTTGAAATTACTAGATAAAAGAGTTGACAGGTTAAAAACGATGCCAGTACGGGAACAAAAACAAAACAAGTTTGCCTCAGAGAAATGTGAAAAATGGAAAGCAAATGCCAGTTTTAGAAAAAAGGCTAATGCGAAAATGCCGGGATTTAAAAAAATATGTTTTGTTACTTATGTGACCCATTATTTGATTTAATTTTTTTAAAATTTTTTTCTCCTGCAATTTTCAACAAAAAAAATCAAGTATGCGCTAAAAGACAATTTTAAACAAAATTGCGCGCGGTCTTCTGAGACAAAACTTATTTTCTTGGCCTAGTTAATTGCCAGCAGAATTTATCTCCAGAGAGGCAGGTTGATGCAGTACCAGTGCTGGATATTTTGGATACCACGGGAAGCTTGAAAGTTAATTGCCTGTGTCATTTTATTCAAGGCAAACGAGCTTCAGTTTTTTGGAATAAAAACAAAATCCATGGTTTGTGGTCCTAAAAGTTGAAATTTGCGAAGACTTTTGGTGGTATAACACTTTGGATTATTTTATGTGGAAATTTAGGGTCGTCGAGGGACACAACGACGTTAGCTTGAGCTGCTGGACGATATATATATCTTCTGCGATACTCCGAAAAGAAACTTCTGAAATTCCCCATGGATTATTATTTAATACAGGATTTAGAAATTCACCATGCTGTCATTTGGAGTCTCGCTGTGTGGGAATATCATCGTTGGCACTGAAACATTTCTTTTAATTCTGGGTCATAGGTCGTCAAATCTGAGTGAACTTTAAAGTAGATAGTAAAATCTGAACATTGAGTGTACACGTAAAAAATTACCATGCAAAGTTACAAGAAATCCTGTAAAAAATTACAGTATTTGGCTGTAATTAGGAAATACAGGAAAGTACTGTACATTTATGTCCAATATTTCAGGCCTTATAATGACCAAATTTAAAAAATGAAGCCTCTTTATTCCAAATTTAAATGATGTAACAAAATTAGTATACACCGATGAATCTGCAATTATACGATTTTAATAATAAAATTTCAGGGAAAAAATACTGTAATTTTACAGGAAATACTCTTGGCAGCAATTCTGCGAACAAAACCCCGTAAAAAACAGCTTTTACAGGTTTTCATTCAAATTTAATGTATATTTGACCAGTTTGATGGTCATACATTTTACAACAAAAAACAATTACAGTATATACACTGACAAAAAATTGTGGATAGGCCTACAAGTTAGGGTGGTCGGTCAGTGTTTTTACTCCACACACGTTAACAATATCGGTAAGAAAAAAAAACGGTAACGGTAAAGCGGATGGAACTGTTGTGTACAGGAAAATTGGCCTCAGTGGGGCTCGAATCACAACCTTTGGGGTGCGGGGCGGGCGCTTTATACATGGACCAACATGTTGCCCTCAAAATAACGGTAAAACTCCAAACCAAATTAAGGCTAATATATAATATGTTTTGAGTGTTTGCGTAATTATTGTTAGCATATACTGAAATTTTACCGGTAAATTTATGTTATAGTCTTTTTACAGTGTATATTATTTGAATTGTAATTGGGCTTTGGACATTTCAATTCTTGAACCATCAATTTTGAGTAAAATCATTTTAAAAGACAGTGTTATAAATTCAGATCATTTGGATTCATTTGTTGTGTTAAAGGGTAGTCTGACCTTGGGGTCCAAGAGAACTCGTAACACCACAAACAACTGCTGGGCTGCCACATGCAATTGTTGATGTCTCTTGCCACAAAGGAACTTAGTATATAACATGACATTTGGGGTGTACACATATTGATCTTTAATACACCCTATGTGACCTTTTGAACCCATTTGAATAAAAAATATATCAAAATTACATTTAAAATACGGGGTTACCACCAAACTTGTCACCAGGCCTAAGATAGACTCAAATACGGTCGACCTCCAAGGACCCGTATATGACATTGGATCCCATTTTGTAAACACCAAAAAGGCCAATTTCCTAACTCATATATTGTGCTATGATCAGTAGGTTTGCTCCGGACCACGGCCCAGAACATATAGCTGTTTGTTACCAAAGGGGACTGACCTCTATTAACCCCAAGTGACCTTTGATGCCATGCTGTAAAATAGTTTCCTCTCAACTAAAGTGACTACGTCATCGACCTTGACCACTAAAATAACTGTCACCAGCTTTACCTAGAAGAAGATAGATTTAACAAATGACCCCAACTGAACTTCCATCCCTTGCCAAATGCATTTTACGAATAACATGCTCATTTTCTAAATGTTTTAGATGGATATCCATTATTCGTACTCCCATTTAACCCTCTTCCTACCTAGCCTTTTTTTGTAACAATTTTTTTTACTGCACCCCGATTCCTGTAATTTGGTACCAAAGGAATGCTTAGTACAGTTTCTCTTTCCATTTAAACCAAAATAAGTAACAACCATCCCCATTATTACGTCACAATGACGTAAGATGTTTGATAAGTCAGAAATACTGATATAGGGTGAAAATTGATATTCGCAATGTAGCGACTCAAACACCTTAGCTCTAAAATGCTGTCATTCTATAAAACCTAGTCTTTTTCACATCAAGTAGAGTCAAAAATCGCATGAAAATCTGAGTGTTCCTAACCTTTTTGGCAACAAATTGAAATTTTTGCATTTTTCCACTTGGTGTTCTAAATGGAATTGGCAGTTTCGCTGACATGCGAACTTTAATGCCGTCATTGTGACGTATGCTAGGCATGTACTCATTTTGGTATGTATGGAAAGAGGAAGACCATAGCTATCATTGTACCAATATCAAGTGTCTCTGATGTTCCTGTGTTGTGTTTAGGCATGAGGCCTGTTTGGTACTTGATCCTCCTGGAGGGGGGGGGGGGTGTTGCCACCCTCCTATCCGACACTTTGGGGTCACCCTGTATCTTTACCTATACCCCGGTGGATGTTTGTTTTGATTAAAGGAGCGGAACGTGTCAGTTGACAATTACAATTAAATAATTTTGGCACCAAAGAGGTGGTTTTTTAGCAAGCCGTGGGAAAAAAACCTGAGGGGGGTGGGGTGGTAACCATCCCCTTCAGTAGACGAAGGTTAATTTCCTTTTTCCTACCCTCCTTTCAAAGACAGGTAATGATATACCCCGTGAAAAAATGCACTCACGGGAAGGACTATAAGTTTAAACTCTCCATAAAACACTGAAATCCGGTGTTTTTTCTCAGGAGACTATATTTTCTACACCTAAATTGAAACCTCACTTCTCAAAC